>BQNB010084862.1:0-28634 GCA_026074375.1 Tanacetum coccineum
GTTAATGTTGTTCTTATTTGATAGGGCCGCTTTACGGTTGATTGTCTTGATTTAGAAAAATGTGACATTGGTCTAGCACTATAAATTGTAGTTTTGGGATGAGCAGCATTAACAGGCCTAGCAGTATTAAGTGATCGTAGGCCAGTTTTCATTAAAACTCCTCTTGGAACCATGTTCCTGTGAGCACTAGGGTGAGCCTTTTTAGCAGAATAATTGTAATTCATCCTTGTATAATTATTCCCAGATACCACCCTTTCCCTTTGATGGTAATTGCAGTCAGCCTACACATGGTCAAAACTTTCACAGACAAAACAAGCTTTATTATACATCACAAAGTCACTTCCTAGCTGTTGGGACTTCTGATTATTCCAGTTTCTTTGATTTCTCCTAGGACTTTGTGACTTATACATTTTAGCATACTTAACTGGTTTCCTAACTGGTTTTTCTTGCTGTTTAGGTCTAACAAATTCCATCTTAGCAACAGTAAGAAAAACAATTTTCTTCTCTAACTTATCATCTGACACCAACTCCTCAACCAATGGGGCATCATGAGATTCCCTAACCTCATTATAAATATCTTCACTAACACTCTTACTAGACTTAGGTCCATAGCCTTAAAACTTAGGCTGTTGGAACCCCTCTAGACCAGAGTAGGACAAATCAAGATTTAGGGGTAAAAATAACCCTGTAGGGGGAGGTAGAATAACATTATAGCTTACAAACCCCACACCCTTTCTACTTTTGTCAGGTATCTGACTCCCTATTAATTTGTCTAGACTCTTAGAAGCATTATCAAAATTTTCAATTTTAAGTTGATTGCTTTCTTTTTCTTGCTTAAGCTTTTCTAACTCACTTTTAAGCATACTAATTTCTGAGTCTTTATATGAGATCTCTCTTTTAAGAACAGCAAGTTGCTCACAAAAAATAACCTCATTCTTTTTGTAAAAGACAAGTTGCTCTTCTACAGATGCCAACCCTCTTTTATAAGTAGCTAAATTGAACTCAAATTTGTTAAACTCTATTCTTAAATCATCAAGTTGAGTTTTAAGAGTTTTAAAGCTTTTTAGACATGTTTTTGAACAAGTTTTGTCATTATGTACCTCAGAGTCTGAAAAAGCCATAAGAGCCATGTTTCTATGGACTTCTTCATCTGCCATATAGCTCCAGTCAAAACCAGCTCCATCAATAGCCACCATGGCTTTGGAAGAAGTTTCTTCTACATTTACAGTCCTTCTAGAGCTCTCTTGATTCCTGTTTCTGCTATCTTGGTTCCTAGGTCCTCTGCATTCCCTTGCAAAGTGTCTCATATTATGGCAGTTGAAACACTCCACCTTGGACTTGTCATATCCAGTTGTGTCACTCCCATTGATAGTGATCTTTCTACCAGTTTTCTAGAAAAAACTTCTTCTCCTCATGCTCAGCAATGCTAACTGCCACTTCAAGTCTATCTCTTCTATGTCATCTTCATGGATTTGTTTAAGGTCCTTATATACAAGTTGAGACCCGTTTGGTTGACTAGCCAAAAATGCATAAACAGTGTCATCACTTAAGTTAGCAGTACTAACTTGAGTACTAGTAGTGCTAGCAGGGCTAACTTGAGTGTTAGCAGTACTAACTCCATAAGTAGTATTAACTTCATTAGTACTGCTACGGGATGACACAAAAGTCATATTCTAAGAACTTGATATTGTTGTAGAGATCATCAAAGCTCATTATGTCTAGATCAGGTTTATTCCTCCAGACCACAACATGAGTATTCCACTCAGAAAGCAGACTTCTAAAAAATTTCAAATTGAGATCTTCTTGTGAAATATTTTCACCTAAGATAGCCAGCTGACTTACAATCTTCTAAAGCCTGTTAAAAATAGATTCAAGTGACTCTGTGCTTGGAACACTAAAGTTCTCATACATTTGCTTTAGAATAGTCTTCTGAGTCTTCTTTGTGGCTTCATTACCACCAAATCTTGTTTGTATACCAGCAAACAAAGTCTTAGCATCTTTATACTGATTAAATGTCATTAGATGTTCATTAGGAAGTGCCATCAGTAACATACTTCTTTCCTTCACATCATTCTTCTTTTGAACCTTTTCTTTAGTAGTTACAGGGCCTGGTATTAATGTAGTTGAGGTACCATCAGCATTTGTTGTTGTTTGAGCTGCTGGTTTGAATGAGTTTCCATTCTCTATGACATCCCATAGAGCATAGTCTTGTACTTGAAAGTATTGCTCAATCCTTAGCCTCCACATATCATATTCACCCTGTTTGAGAATGGGCAACTTTGCAGTGGTAGCGGTTTGTGCAGTTTCTAGATCCATCTCTTCCTTATGAGTAAAGTGTTCTTCTTGTTAGTTTCTTCTAGATCAAAGTTTCAGAACACAAGCTTTGATACCACTTGTTGATCCCAACTTAAGATCGATTCTTTGGCTTGTAAAGGTTAAGTTACTTTGGATAGAACCAAAACAACTATGATAGAAACTTTGTGAATACTAAAGAGTATGCGGAATCTACTCTTTAATACTTAGAAGAATATTAAAGAAACAGTAAACTGTATGAACAATGATATCACTAAAAAGCTCCAATATTATTATTATCAATAATACGAGTACTCTATGTAGTACTAGGGTTTACAACCTTGAAGCTATATATAAAAAACGTATGAATGTATATCAATAACCATAACCTAGGATCTCTTTTTATACATCAAGGAGTCCTTTACAAGATAACTACAAATCTTCTATAATTCTAATAGATAACTGCAAATATTCTAACTTAATAAGATATACATATCTTATAAAAAAATATCTCATACTTATCCCGTAAGTAATCTTGATAAACAATCTTCATCTTAATCCTTTCTCTTGTCTTTATCCTTCTGACAGTAGAAACTCTTCTAACAGTTGTAATCTTTCAGCATTTGTAAGCAGCAGCATTAACTTTTATACCAACAGCACTAACTTAGCAGTATTAACTCTAAGATCATCATGAAGTCTTTTGATCCTAACACACAAGCTCCTAGTACACTAGAGGCTCTTGATAATGTACGTATATGTTATGCCTCTGGTTGCAACATTCCATCTATTAGAGATCCGACGGGTGTTTTTGTTCTTCCTTTTGGTGGTGTCTCGGCTTCTGAAGGTGAACAAACCTGGATTATTGATTTTTGGGTCACATGTCATGTTTTCATATCTGATTTATTCGTTGTTGGTTGCTGCAAAAATGTTGAATTTGTTGGGTGTTCCTTCTGCAAATTGTTGTACTGACAACACTCAGTTATATTTGAATGTTTTCCAAAAGTGTTCTGAATTTTGTGGAGGGAATTTACAACGTGAGCGCACAACAACTTTCAGAGGTAGTTTTGCTCTTTTTTTGTTGTTTTTTTTCATTGGTTGCTTCCTCAATTACATTTGGATTTGTTTTTTTTTCACTGGTCTGCCGTACTGAGGACGCAAAATTATATTCGAATGTCTATCAGAAGTATCACCAGGGTTGTAAGGGGGTTTCGCGGAAAGGACCTAACACGATGTTAAAAGTATCCTCATCTTTCTCTTTGATAATTTTCCAGTCAACAATTATTGGAGGCTTAGTGGGCTAATGGTATAGAGTATTAACAACAATCTCATATGCTTTATCTAATCTCAGCTTCTTATTGATCATTCCATCTAATCTTTTTCTTCTTAATTCTTTCTTGTTATAGCATCCGTGCCTGCTCTTTAAAAACTGCTATTTCTTTTGCTCTTGTTACAGTTGCCTTCATCTTTCTCTTTACTCCTTTCACCACTCAAAAAAAAATTTACAAAATCCATAGATACCAATGAGTTTATCCAACCTATGGTCTCATCAAAGGCCCTCTGAACTTCATCCAAAGCTTTTGTTATTCAACTGACTGTGAGTGAATCTATCCATGTTCTTTATGATTGGTACACATTTGATTTCTACTTTGAAGCTTTGGTTGGAGTTTTATTCTCTGCTCTTCTGCTCGCTAAGTCTTGCAAAATGCTTTTTTCTTTTATCCATGAGTTCTACAAACAACTTTGACTTTTTTCAACAGTCAACTCTTCCTGCTCTTGTGCCTGTAATCTTGCAGCTAGATCATAATCTGCATCTATCATAGCTTTAACATTATCCCATTCAGCTATTGTTTTATCTTTCTTCTCTTTGTTTTGCAAGCTTCTCTACTTCTTCCAATTCAGCATTTAACTGAGCTTGAAGTTTTTGAGCAATTTCTTCATCAATCAAAATTTGATCTTTCTTTTTTAAAGACTTCTCAGGTTCTATCATCTTTGCCTTGCCTTTATCTTTAGCCTGTGGAAGTTGTGATGTTTGTGAAGATGATGTTGTTGTTATAATTTCCTTGCTCTTGAACTACATTCCTCTAGCTTGGGTATGGTATAGCAGTTGTTAGTTGCGTTGTAAAAGGCTTGGGTTTACGCTACTTGATCTAATATTTAAGGTCGGAGACCAGAGTAAATCATCAACAGTTGTTGTTGTTATTGCACTAGCGTAGTAACTTCTGCAGTTACTAACTTCCTTTTCAACTTCAACTCTGATCATCTAAACTCCTGTATCAAATCATTAATTTTCATCATTCCTCCCATGAGCCTCATCAAAAAAAGTAATCCTTTGATCAGCATCAAGTTCAGTTATTTTCCCTCCCTGTTTGGATGCATCCTACTGTTCACCCAAACCTTCATTCTTCTATGTGGATTCTGTTCTTGAAGTTATACAACTTCACTTTAACCTTTTAAGCCCTGGAGTTCTTGACTTATTCCTCTTTTCTAGCTTCTTGACCCTCCTCTGTAATTTTGTTATTCTACAGCTTGGAGGTCTTGTGTTCTCCCTAGTCATGAACTCATTCAGACTATTTTGTTCAAAGTTCCTACAATTCTTATGTTGTAGTCTATCCATCAACATGACAAGTGATCATTGGAATGAATTGGTACATGCTCCTCATTGGCCAGCCTTATAGTGTAGGCTCTGTAGACCAATGAGGTTGAGGAAACCTCAGTGTCTTTCCTTTGTTTCCTCCTTGGTTGTTTCTTCTGAGGCTGTGATGTAGATGGTTATTTTATAGTGGGTGTGTGTGAGGATAGTTGGTATTTTGAACCACACTCACCTTATTCTTTAGATGCTTTGAACATCATAGTTTGAATATAAAGGGTTACTCTCCTAATAATATCCTTGTCCTCTATCTTCATATTAGCAAAGACCTTCTTAGTGTGAGAAGGTGTAACATAAATTTCTTTATGTTTGGTCATTCCTTCAACTTGTTTATCCAGGAACACTTGCACAAACCTTGGATACATTAGAAATTTAACCTCACCCTCTAAGTTCTTTACCATATTATCAAAAATGTACTTGGAAAAGTTGAATTTTTGGTTTGTGGCAAGACAGATGACTGTTGAGGCCATAGTGCTACTAAATTCGTTCCAAGAAGTAGTCTTATCACTAATGCATTGCAAAATTGTATGGATAAGAAATTTCCATTGAGGTAAAAAGAAAGCTTTATAGAATGTAAGCTTTTATGTAAGATTTTCATACCCCATGAGTGTCAGCTGTTCAAAAATTGTCGCATTTGAAAGACATTCAGTACCTTCAGCATCTTTTAATTAAAGAGATCTTCTCACACTTGTCTTAGTGACGATCACCTTCTTCCCATCTACTAAGGCTTGTATCTGCACTTCCTCATTGACAGTTTTTGCCTTAGCAGTAGCCCAAAACTGCTTAATGCATAAAGTATAGGATGGTGGGGATTCACGTTAGCGCATATCTGATCAGAACTTGCATTTAAAAGAATCATTAATTCCTTCACCCAACACATTTTTAGGGTTTCTCTAAAAAACACAACCAAATTGTGAGTTTCAGCAAACTTTAGGTTGTCATTGTGTTGGGTTTTGATGATGAATGATAAAATTAAGTTAGGGTTTATGATTAGAGAGTTTATCAAAGTGTAAAATCATCGAATGAGTGATTGAAACCCTTATCGAAGTTTTTATGAATCACCATCAATAGCATTAACTTAAACTAGCAGTACCAAGTTAAGCCTAACAGCATTAACTGACCCAGTAGTAGCCCAGCAGTAGTAAGTTTATGTCTGGTAGCATTAACTTAACCAGTAGTAGTAAGTTTATGCCTAACAGCATTAACTAACATTAGCAGTAGTAAGTGTATGCCTAGCAGCATTATTAAACTGGTATGTCACAACATTAACTCCATTTTTCATTCCCAAAAAGCATTTCCATCATCAATTTTGATTCTCACAAGCTCTCTTTCTGTTTTTATTGCTTAACTTATCTCTCAATTCTTTTCGCACGGTTTCACTCTATCCTGTTTTTATTTTCACAATCCATTCTTCTTTTTTTTGTTTTTCATTCTCACCAATTCTCTCAATTCTTTTAGCTCACAAAGTCACTCTTTCTATTTTTGTTTCACATATCTCTCTTTCTATTTTTTAGCTCACTATTTCTCTCAATTCTTTTAACTCATAATTCTCTCTGTCTGTTTTTTATTTCTCTCAATTCTTTTAAGCTTACTTTTTCTCTCTTTCTGTTTTTGCTTTCTCTCAATGCTCATAGTATTATTCATAATAGAAGTACTATTATACTTACCAGTTGTAAGTTAGGCAAACTAGCAATAACTTGAATTTCATCTTTAAGATTAATGTTCCATTTCCATTTCAAGCGTCATTTATGCTATCTGTTGCATATTAACAACAATTATCATTCCCCTAAATCAATACTTCTAGAGGTTAAGAATTCCTATACTTGACTATCAGATATTGAAATCTACAAACATCAAATGCTTTTGTAAGCAAATCTGCAACATTCTGATCTGTGTGAATCTTGATCATCTGAATAAGCTTTTCTCATTGGAATCAATAATAATATGTTGTCTAATCTCAATGTGATGAGTCTTTGAGTGATACAGTGGATTCTTCTATAACTTTGCAGGATGGTGCTTTCCTTGTCAATGAAAATCTTAGTATTCATGAAGTTGTATCCTTAATCCAGCATTTGATTTTGAATCCAGAGTACTTGTCTAAAAGCAACTGCAGCCAGCCATATATTCTGCTTTAGAAGTAGACGTTGGCAACTACAGTCTGCGTCTTGCTATTGACCATGAAATCAAGTGCTTCCAAAGAAATTGACAACCTCATGTTGTGGATTCTTATCTAAACTTGCACACAGATAGTACACTTTCAGTATAACGCTTCCAAAATCAAATAGGAGGTCCTTAGGAATACCAAAGGCCCATATTGGTAGTTGTCCTTTCAAGTATCTAAAGATTGTTTTCACAGCATGAAGATGTGGAAACTTTAGGTGTGACTTGGAATCTTGACAAGCACATACAACAAACAATTATATCAGGACATTGAAGATGCTAATTACATCAAATAGCTCAATCATTGATCTATATAAGTGAACATAAAATCTTTAGCATTTTCATCATGCATCAAAGGTTTGACGTCTCCATAGGTGTAATTAAGTGTCTTACAGTTGAAAAACCAATTCTCAAAATTTCATCCTTCATAATTATATTGACTGATGAAAATATCCTCCATCATCTTATGTGTCAATTGTAGTCCTATGAAGTATGTGGCTTCAATCATAGAACTCATTTTGGAACTTCTAGTGCATTAATTCTCAAACTCAGTGCATTAATCTACTTTTTTGTAGGATCCAAATAATGATTCATCAACATATACTTTAACTAGTTGTTTATCTCTTTGGACTCTTTTAATAAAATAAAGTCTTATCTATCGACCTCCTATAATCAATTGTCATAATTAGTAGAGAAAGTCTCGTACCAAGATCTAGGAGCTTGATGTAGACATTATAATGCGTTTTCTACCTTTTAAACTCTGTATAGGAAACTCTGGTTCTTCAAACCTGGAGGGTTGACATACATAAACTTCCTCTTCAATCCTTGCCATACCCAGAAATGCACTCTTAACATCCATCTGGTCACTACAAGTCTTTGAATGAGGCTTAGGATAGAACATCACTAATTGCTTCAATATTAGAAAATGGAGACAAAAACCTCATCATAATCTATTCCCTATTCTTGAGTGTAACCCTGTGCAACTAGCCTTGCCTTATTTCTAATCACAATACCTCTTTCATCTTTCTTGTTCTTGTACACCCATTTAGAACCAATGGCGCTTTTACCATATGGTAAATCTACCAAGGTCCAAACCTATTGTAACTTGAACTATAGAAGCTCTTCTTGCATAGCTTCTATCCAGCTTGGATCTTTTAATGCTTGGATTACCTTTTTGGACTCTTCTTGGGATAGGAAACAAGCAAACAGACAAGTATGAAGGTCTTTATGAGTTTTCCCTTCATAAACTGCATATTAAACCCTTGTTCATTTGTAGTCTTTATCATTTCTCCTTGTCTGTACCACGAGACTGTACATCAACAATCACCATGAATTATGTGAATGAATCTTTATGGAATCTTATATTTAGTAGTAGAAGGTACTAAGATATTGTGTGTAGTAATGTTGCTCATTACACTTCTGTTACAACACCAAAGAATTCATAAATGTGTGGCTTCAAGTAGAGAAGTATGTAAATGTTGGGACTAACAATATTACTATATAGTACTACCTAGTATTAAATTTGTATGGGCAGTATTATTACTTGGCCCTAGCAGTATTAACATCTTGTGTAATATTTTTGGTCTCTTTGATCATCATAACCACTTTCTTTATTTACACCTTTATCATCCTTCTTTCCAGCATCACTAGAAGGTTATGGTTCATCATTACTAGCATTCTTTGAAGAAGAATCAAATAGTGGACCATCTTTCCACAGTGGCATCAAAATGTAACCTTGGCTAGATACTATCTCCTTGCTAAAATGACATGCACCAATACTTTCTTCTGTACCTACAAGATCATTAGAGTTTGTACCTGCAACAACTGGCACATAGTTCATTGATTTTGTTAGAACATCAATATCAAACAGCCACTTTGGTCTATCACTTGCAATAATAGGCTTATCCTCCAAGAACCTAATATGCAAGTTTTCTTATACTTTCTTAGTTCTAATGTTATATACCCTAAAAGCTTTACTATTCATTGAGTATCCAACAAAGAATCCTTCATCTGACTTCATCAGACTTTCCATCTCATGAAGCTTAGAGCATGTGTTCTACCTCTAAATAGTTCATATGAGGTCTTGTTATGAGGCTTTAATACTATTACCGTATTCTACACATAGCAAGCAGTATTAAACTGCTTCAGCTAAAAATGTAGTAGGTAAATTTGAGTACACTAAATAGTTCTAGGCAGCCTCAATAGTGTCTTATTCTCTTTTAGAAAACACGTTTTGCTAAGGAGTTCTAGCTGTACTAAATTCCTTCTTAATGCCTTTCTCTTCACAAAACTCACTCATAACTCTATTTTTGAACTCGGTTCCATTGTCACATCTGATAATCTTTACTTTCTTATCAACTAGATTTTCTATCTCAGTTATAAATCTCTTAAGAATGCCACTAGTCTCATCCTTAGATGCACTAAAATGAAAAAACCAAGTAAATCTGCTATAATAATCAGTGACAACAGATAATATTTCTTATTTCATTAAGCTGCTCACAAAAAGTGTTGGACCAAACAAGTCCATATGTCAACATGAATAAAGGCTGAGTAATAGAGTTCTGAATCTTAGACTTACAAGAGGCTTTGTGTTGCTTTCCCTTAAAGGTAAACATACATAGATTGGTCATTTTTCAAAAAATGTTTTGAGGTAAACTCTGGTAAGCTTTTCCATTAACAGTTTATATTAGTTTTAAAATTTTCATGGACTAGCCTCATATGGCCATAGCATTGATTCATCAAGTGGGCATTTTTAGCAAGACAAGTTTAAAAATCTCTTTAGGAACAATATTTTTATATTTCAACTGTCATATTGTTCTTTCTAGGGAACTTTAGTAAAAACCTGACTTTCATCATACTAACTTAAAGTCAGGAGACAGTACAAAAACATACAGTGTCACAGTAAAAAAACACTGTTCTTTTTGTCACATATTTGTGAAACACTAAAGAGGTTAAACTATAACTCCTTGACAAAGTACACATCCTCAAAATCAAGCTTACTAATTTTAAGAGTTCCTTTACTAGTAATTTTCCCTCCTTTGGCTCCTCCCCCAAAGGTAATATATCCTCCATCTAATTCCTTAAAGTCTATGAGATAGGATGTTCCCCTGTATATGCCGTGAGCATATATTGACCAAAAATAGCACTAGATATCTTTTTGTGATGACCCTGCACTTAAAATAGAAAATTAGTTTACTTTAGGGACCCAAGCCATCCTGACTTGGAATCTAACTCGTGCATCACAATAATTATGTCTCTTCAACAGTAATTGTTGATATTAAGTTTGGTTAGGTCTCTAAACCCCACATGCTGAGGCCTTAAAAACATTAACTGGTTTGCCCTCACAGCATTAACTACTGGCTGATTTAGCCTAGCAGTATTAAATATTTTGGCCTAGCTAGTATAAAATTTTTCCCTTTAGCAGTATTTAACCTTCATGGCTAAAAATTTTGTTTGTTAATGCTTGTTCTTATTTGATAGGGCCGCTTTACGGTGATTGTCTTGATTTAGAAAATGTGTCATTGGTCTAGCACACTATAATTGTCGTTTTGATGGCAGCATTAAACGGCTAGCAGTTTTAGTGATCGTAGGCAAGTTTTCATTTATAACTCCTTCCTTGGAATCATGTTCCTGTGAGCACTAGGGTGAGCCTTTTTTTTAGCAGAATAATTGTAATTTCATCCCCCCTTTTGTTTAAATTATTCCCCAGATACACACCCTTTTCCCTTTGATGGTAATTGCAGTCAGCCTACACATGGTCAAAAAATTTCATGACCATAACTAGCATTAATTATACTTACAAGTACTTCCTAGCTTTGGGACTTCTGATTATTCCAGTTTCTTTGATTTCTCCTAGGACTTTGTGACCTATACATTTTAGCATACTTAACTGGTTTCCTAACTGGTTTTTCTTGCTGTTTAGGTCTAACAAATTCCATCTTAGCAACAGTAGAAAAACAATTTTCTTCTCTAACTTATCATCTGACACCAACTCCTCAACCAATGGGGATCATGAGATTCCTTCTAAACTCATTATAAATCTCTTCTACTAACAACTCTGAACTAGAACTAGGCCATGCCTTAAAACTTAGGCTGTTGGAACTCCTCTAGACCAGAGTAGGACAAATCAAGATATGGGGGTAAAAATAACCCTGTAGGGGGAGGTGGAACAACATTATAGCTTACAAACCCTACACCCTTTCTACTTTTGTTAGGTTTCTGACTCCCTATTAATTTGTCTAGACTCTTAGAAGCATTATAAAATTTTCAATTTAAGTTGATTGCTTTCTTTTTCTTTCTTAAAGTTTTCTAAACTCAATTTTAAGCATACTAATTTCTGAGTTCTTTATATGAGATCATATTTTTAAGAACAAGCAAGTTGCTCACAAAAAATTAAACCTCATTTTTTTTGTAAAAAGACATGTTGCTCTTCTACAGATTCGCCTACCCTCTTTTATAAGTAGCTAAATGACTCAAATTTGTTAAACTCTATTCTTAAATCAATCAAGTTGGAGTTTTAAGGAGTTTTAAAGCTTTTTAGACATGTTTTTAGATTAGTTTTGTAATTTTGTACACTCAGAGTCTGGAAAAGCAATAGGTGCCATGTTTCTATGGGACTTATTATCTGCCATATAGCTCCAGTCAAAACCAGCTCCATCAATAGCCACCATGGCTTTGGAAGAAGTTTCTTCTACATTTACAGTCCTTCTAGAGCTGTCTTGATTCCTGTTTCTGCTATCTTGGTTCCTAGGTCCTCTGCATTCCCTTGCAAAGTGTCCCATCTTATGGCAGTTGAAACACTCCACCTTGGACTTGTCTATTTTCCAGCTTGTGTCACTCCCATTTGATAGTGATCTTTCTACCAGTTTTTCTATAAAAAACTTCCTTCTCTCATGTCTGCTATGCTTAACTGCCACTTCAAGTCTATATCTTCTATGTCATCTTCATGGATTTATTTTTTGGGCCTTATTTTCAAGTGGAGACCGGTTTGGTAGATAGCCAAAAACTGCATAATAACAGTGTCATCACTTAAGTAGCTGTACTAACTTGGAGTATAGTAGTGCTAGAAGGGCTAATTGAGTGTTAGCTGTACTAACAAATTCATATAAGTAGTATTAACTTCTTAGTACCTTGCTCGGGATGACACAAAAGTCTATTTAAGAACTTGATTTTGTTGTAGAGATCAACAAAGGCTCTTTATGTCTAGATCAGGGGTTTATTCCTCCAGTCCACACTTGAGTATTCCACTAAATAGCAGACTTCTAAAATTCAAATTGAGATATTCTTGTGAAATATTTTTCACCTAAGATAGCCAGCTGATTACAATCTTCTAAAGCTCTGTTAAAAACTAGAATTCAAGTGACTCTGTGCTTGAACCTAAAGTCTCATACTTTTGCTATTAGATAGTATACTGAGTACTTTCTTTGTGGTCTTCAATTACACCAAATCTTGTTTGTTATACCAGCAAACAAAGTCTTAGCATCTTTATACTGATTAAATGTAATTAGATGTTCATTAGGAGTGCCGATCAGTAATAACGTCTTTCTTCTCATATTATTCTTTTGAACCTTTTATTTAGTAGTTACAGGGCCTGGAAAGTAATGTTGTTGAATGTTTACCATCAGCATTTGTTTGTTGTTGAGCTTTGCTGGTTTGAATGAGTTTCCATTCTATATGACATCCCATGTAGCATTATCTTGTACTTGAAAGTTTTGCTCAATCTTAGGTACACATATCATATTCACTCTGTTTGAGAATGGGCAACTTTTGCAGTGTATTGGTTTGTGTTGATTCTAGATCCATCTTTCCTTATGTGTAAATGTGATTTTTTCATTCTATGTTTGGTTCTTCAGATCAATGTTTATGAACACAAGGCTTTGATAACACTTGTTGATCCCAATTTAAGATTGATTCCTTGGCTTGTAAAGTTTAAGTTACTTTGGATAGAACCAAAACAACTATGATAGAAACTTTGTGAATACTAAAGAGTATGCAGAATCTACTCTTTAATACTTAGAAGAATATTAAAGAAACAGTAAAATGTATGAACAATGATATCACTAAAAAGCTCTAATATTATTATTATCAATAATACGAGTACTCTGTGTAGTACTAGGGTTTACAACCTTGAAGCTATATATAAAAAACGTATGAATGTATATCAATAACCATAACCTAGGATCTCCTTTTATACACCAAGGAGTCCTTTACAAGATAACTACAAATCTTCTATAATTCTGATAGATAACTGCAAATCTTCTAACTTAATAAGATATACATATCCTTATAAAAAAATAATCTAAACTTTATCCCGTAAGTAATCTTGATAAACAATCTTCATCTTAATCCTTTCTCTTGTCTTTATCCTTCTGACAGTAGAAACTCTTCTAACAGTTGTAATCTTTCAGCAGTTGTAAGCAGCAGCATTAACTTTTATACCAACAGCACTCAAATTAGCTGTATTTAATTCTAAGACCATTTGATGTCTTTTGATCCTAACACACAAAGCTCCTAGCTACAATAGAGGCTATTGATAATGTACGTTATTTGTTATGCACTCTCGGGTTGCAACATCCATCTATTAGAGATCCGACGGGTGTTTTTGTTCTTCCTTTTGGTGGTGTCTCGGCTTCTGAAGGTGAACAAACCTGGATTATTGATTTTTGGGTCACATGTCATGTTTTCATATCTGATTTATTCGTTGTTGGTTGCTGCAAAAATGTTGAATTTGTTGGGTGTTCCTTCTGTAAATTGTTGTACTGACAACACTCAGTTATATTTGAATGTCTTCCAAAAGTGTTCTGAATTTTGTGGAGGGAATTTACGACGTGAGCGCACAACAACTTTCAGAGGTACTTTTGCTCTTTTTTTGTTGTTTTTTTCATTGGTTGCTTCCTCAATTACATTTGGATTTGTTTTTTTTTACTGGTCTGCCGTACTGAGGACACAAAATTATATTTGAACGTCTATCAGAAGTATCACCAGGGTTGTAAGGGGGTTTCGCGGAAAGGACCTAACACGATTTCCAAAGGTAATTTTACTTAATTTTATTTCTTTAAGTTAGCTGCTTTTTGAGGTACACCATATGTGTGTTGGCTTTACGCTTTTCAGGCACACCGTCGGCTGCTGATGTCATGCGTATGGACTGTGAAAGTCAAAAATTAATGCCATTTGATGCTGCTGACGTTTTTCAGGCTTATTCTACCCTCTATTCAAGGGGTATTGCTAGAGTCGTTCAGTAAATGTGTACCAGACTACAACTGTTGATGACATCAAATAACGTCTATTTTATAGCATCTTTTATCCCAAGTAATTGACCCATTTGATATAATTATTGAATGAACTGGTACTTAATTATTTATATTTGTTATTTGCATTAATTATCGAGTATTTGGCAAAAGATGAAGAAAAGGACGTGTTTTGAAGCATAAACGAAGAGTCTAAGAAAGTTGACTGATTCTGACATCGATACGCCGTCTCATTCTAGACAAATACGCCGTATCTAAAGACTTTGAAGAACTCAAGACCATTTCCTGACTTTGAAGAATACGCCATTGATACGCCGTATATGATACTTTGGTCAAAAATCAGGAAAAACACATTTTCAGCCAATACTCCGTATCCAAAAACCCCAATACTCCGTATCCAAGAAAACGGATATGGCGTATTGGTCAATACGCCGTATCCAAAAATCAGATACGGCGTATCCAAATTCCTGCGCAAGAATTTTGGAATATTTTTATACCTTGCGAGCCCACGCCAAGCAAAACCCCGATTTGCCGTATTTAGTTCCACATACGCCGTATTGATAATTTTCAGTGTCTATAAATACCAAATCATAAATACGATTTAGGGTATGCTTTTTACCACCAAGTCCGATTTCCAGAAGATCAATGAAGCCAAGAAGGTCCTAAAAAGTGGTCCGATCAATGGGAAAACTCTTGTAATCTCTACACTCCACTATACGCGTTCGGTTAGCATTATGTTTAATCGTTCATCTATGATTTCGTGTATTGTTACAATGACTATCGGCTAATACCTTTAGGTATTAGCCATGTTTATGATAATATAATGTTTTGATTTGTCTTTATATCGATTGTTCTTTATTCGTTGCATGTTGATTATGTTTATCACTTCATACCTGTTTATGTGCTTAATTATGTGTTTTTCCTATCATTCAACTGGATCTAGTCCTACATATTTAATGCGCTACAACTTCGGTGTTGTTTGGGCGTAGGCTAAGAGTCCGGGATAGAAACATATAACGCTTATTCATATAGCTAGACTAATAGGATCACCAATAGAAAACCCTGTTTCGATCTATGGTTAAGTGGATAGGTAGACTAAGCCGGTGACTTAGGATTACACATAACGTCCTGTTTCCATAGGTAGTTAAGTGGGTGTGGACTACTAGTATATGAATTTCCATTAAGCAGTAAGTTGGTAAAGCCTCTATGAGCTAGGATTCAATATAACCACCAATATAGTTTCCTAGATAAATTATAATCAACGGTGTGAGCTTTATGCGGGTTTAGGTTAATTGTGACAGGATTAACTAGCGACAAACCTCGAGTCTAGGGAGAAGATCCACCTAACTTTGGAATGATATACCACCAACGAATTAATACAATCATTGCACGAATAGACAATCAAGGCATATTATTAGATTAAACTGGCTAATACGTTTTTCCTAAGATTTGACCTCTTCCCTATCTTTTGTTAATCACTTGTGTGCGTTATTTGCCATCACCTTAGGATAATTAGAACTAAACTCGTGCCAGTCTCTCAGGCTGAAAACCCCCCTTTGCGTTAGTTTAGGTTTAATTAGAATAATTAGGTTAGATTAGTATCAAAACTAGATAGATAAAATACCAGTAGAATTAAGAGTTAACTTCCACTCTCAGTGATCGACACCCTACTTACCACGAAACTTCATCTGACCGGGTACACTGCCCGTTAAAGTGTTGTTTTTAGGTATAGTCGGCATAAAATAAATAGTAAAACTTGATACATAAAATAACACATACACAACGACACATCAAGTTTTTGGCGCTGTTGCCGGGGAGTGAAGTTGTTTAATTCTTATTTTTATTAGTGTTTTAGTTTAAATTTAATTATGTTTAGATTGATTTGCATATTTGTGTGTTTGTTTTGTGTGTTTGATTTCTACATTGTATATTTTTGCATACTGTGTGTTTGTGTGCATTATTATAGTTCTTTGTAATTTTTTTTGAGTCGAATACTTAATACGGTGTATTCAATTTATTGGATACGGCGTATAATTTTTTTTTCAAACCAAGACAGCGTATTCGACTCTATCATCAATACGGCGTATTAAGCTGTTTGACAATTTTTTTTCCTAGCGAATTTATTACAGGTCACAATGGACGACCCCAACATTACTAAGGAGGAGTATATCAGGCTTGAGGAAGAAAAAGCTCGTAGGTGTGGGAAAGTGTTTAATTGGGAAACTGCTATGTATGGTAAGATCTAGGATAATTAAGACGTTCACGACCTCGGATCCGTTGAAACTGAATTCCCAGCTATAGTCTTTAACGAAATGTTAACATCTGAAGCAGCACTCTCGTGTGAGTCTATGGGAAGTTCTCTTAACAACGATGAAATCGATTTAGAATATCGTTTGACGAATCTGACAATGAAGATTGCACGGTAATTTTCGACAAAAATTCATTTTCTTACAAAATAATTTATGTCAACGATTTAAAAATGGATTCAGAAAATGATAAAGTCAATATGCCTTTGCTTCCATCACCCGAGCTTACGGTCAGTTATTTTGATGATTTAGACTTCTTTAAAGATTTCGAGAATGAATTTCCAGCCATTGTTTATAATGATGCTCAAACGTTTAAATCAGAGTCATTAACTGAACCGATTTTAAACCCTCAACATATCGATGAATTTAATTTGAAAGATGAAACATCATTGTCCAAATGTGATGAAGAGGAACTAAACGTTTTAAACTTTAATGATCTATTTCCTTTTAACGTAATTTATCCCAATGATTCAAAATTAGATAAGTACAATGACGATGATAAAGTCGATATTGAACACTCTTCGGGGGATTTATCTGTCAAATCGTTACCTGATGTAATAAATACCGATGTTGGTGCCTATGCACATGGGTCAAATAAGCTTTTGGAAACAAGTCATGATACATCTAATAATTTTTTCAAAACTGAAACTTTTATCAAGGAATTAAATGTTAATATCATGACTTGTAATTATCTTATCAAAGGGATGTCATTCATTTTCCTAATCAAGAATTTGTATGTGCCATTTGGCATCCCGTTCGACCCTAAATTGTTTTATAAGGATGAGATTAAATTGGGGCAAGTCTAACTTAAAGACTTTTTTGTAAACAAAAGTGCTTGCCGGGAGACAACCCGGAATGTATTTTCAATTTTTATCAAGTTTGTCTTCCCAGACTGTCTATACGGCGTATCCAAACCCCATGGATACGGCCTATTGACTATCTAGACGTTATCCAGTCTTTATTTTCAACACAGTCTATACGACGTGTTCATTAAATGAATACAGCGTATACAGGTATCAATACGGCGTGTCCTGGGGAATGGATACGGCGTATCAACTTACTGTACAGTTTTAGGTTATTATTTCGAGTCTAACCAACGAATACACGGAGATAGAATTGCATTTGTTTTCTGAGAATTTATACAGGACCTCGTGAAGGAAATATTAACGAATATTGGTGGAGAATTTACGAATCTAGAAATCTTGAAGTGTTGGAGTCTTGAAACCTCAAGGCGGCTGTTCAACACAATCTTGCTCATAAACGCAACTTGGAGAATCTACCGAGAAAATATCAGGGGAGTTTCTCATTCTAATTCTTTTTAAATTCTCATATTTAATGTTTTAAATATACAACGAGGAAGTTGTATAATTCAAGTAGGGGGTGGAATTAGAATGTTTACTTGTCCAAATTTTCATAATAAAATGCTTAAATTATGCTCAAATTTAAAAACATTTCAAGCATACTTTTATGAAATTACTTGTTACATAACCCGCATACAATAACCCTTGTTAGATATTGTGAGGATTTAACCTTTCTGTTTCTAAATGTTTACCCAAAATCCACAAAATATGAGTGTACCGATGATGTTGTAGACTTTAGAACTTGGCTTGGTATAACTATTCAAGACTACAATAATGAGTATTATGGATTTAATTGGAGTAACTTGTTTAAATTGGTAAATCTTAGGATACACCCAAATCGCTTTTACATGTATGCTTATTAACAACTACAAAAACCGTTAGTTAACCTCCTGTTTAAAACCCCTTTTTTCCACTCTCATCTTTTAGAGTTGATGATCCACTAGAAAAAAAAAAACCCGATCCAATCCCTTTAATAATTTACGCCAACTATTTGTTTCGTTACACCCTTACACCTTAACCTACCCTATTAGATTAAGTTTAATTTACAGTTGCTAGTTGCTTAAAGTGTAAATTTTGTATTTCTCGAGTCTTGTGTCATTTTTTATCTTTGGTTTGCGATTTTGGAAATTTTTCAACATTAGCAAATGAGAATGTATATTAGTAGTCAAAACTCATGTTATTTTACTACCGTCACAATATTGGTGAATCCGAAAACAGAAGAACTATCAAAGAAATTATCCCCAGAATTATAAAGACGTTGAAAATGGTGAAACGACAACACGAGATTTGAAGAAAAGTTTTGAAAAAAAGAGAGAGAAAGTTTGAAGACAATCGTTTCGCAACAACCGAAGGAATTACACAAAGGATCGATTATTCGTTGATAACGTCTAAAAAAATCAACGAAGTGTACAAAGTGGAAGATCATCGCCACTAACCTTGTAAGTATGTAAAGTTTTGGATGAATTGGGAAGATTTGACCCGTTATGGGAACGCCAACTTAAGGTTGTTGTTTTTGAGATCTATGATCAAGAGACGTTGTAAATAGTTGTGTCTTTATCATGTTAACGGTCGAGAAAAAGTGTCTAGCAACTTGTATCTTAAGTCTTAATATATTTGTTTCTTGATTTTTATTTAACAATTTACTTCGCTCTCACCTAATGATTAGCCGCTGGTTTTACGCGAAGGAGGACTTGTTCGAGCGTGCATGTCAAATTCTGTCGTACGAGCCATGTATGCATGTCTTAGCCTGCCTCGTTGGTTTTAATGACTTTTGGTGTAAGTTTTAAGGTTCCTTTCCAACCCCTATATCATACTTCATCCTAACCGTTGTTAAATTTGAAATGGATTGATCGAACACACATGTCTATTTTCATCGTTAACGAGCCATGTATGTATGCTTTAGGCTGTCCTTGTTTGGAAGGTAACTTTCTGTGAAATATTGTAGATTGATTAACCGTGAAACCCTTTCCATACAAAACCCAGTATTTACCTTTTATAACCTTGTTACTTATTACCTACTTGGCTTTAGTGGTGGAATGTGTATCCTGCCAAGCTTATGATAAAATACCTCGTCACGACCGGAGAGCAATTGAGCGAATTAGTATACATGATATCCACATAATTAGTTGAGTGATTTGGTGTTTTCATCTTCCTATTTCGTCGAGGTGTTGGTTTGAGTACTTGTATAGATCGAATAAAAGCTTTAATAAAAAATATATCCATAGGGATAACATATTTAATAAACTTCAAAAGGCAACTTGAGGACAATAGATCAGTGGGGGGGATATGTTGATGACATCAAATAACCGCTATTTTATAGCATCATTTTATCCCATGTTATTAACCCATTTGTATAGATATTGCAAGAATCGTTACTTAATCATTTATAATTTGAGAATTGGCAGTAATTTTGAGTAAAATGGTGTGAAAGTTAGGCAAAAGGCGCGCATTCTATCTGTGAGCTTAAATGAAGGAATTTGAAGATTACTATTCTGAAGACCAATACGCCATATCCATCAAAGAAGATACGGCGTATCCGTGCCTGCACTCACCAAAGACCACAGAAGGATAAAGATCAAAATAATCCGTATCCAGAGAGACTCAATACGCCGTATTTAAGATATAGTATTTAAATGTTCTAGAACATATCAAGCGTGGTCCTTACTCCAAGAAATCCCTAATACGCCGTACCAACACTTTGGATTCGCCGATCTAACCGACTCTTCCAGATCTTATAAATAGAAAACCTCAAAAATAAACAAGAGTTTTAAGTGTCTAAAATTTATATTCCACCCTCGATACCTAAACCATAAAAGTCAATTTTAGAGGAGAAAAAGAGCAGAAGAGGTCGAGCAACGTTATCAATTCCATAGGATACAACATGTAATTCCATATACTTTAGTAATCGTTCAGTTTTTGGTATCATTCGTTAACTCAATTAGTTTACCTTGGCTAAATTATTGCTTTTGTATTATTACGAATTTTTGAAAGGCTAATACATGGGTATTAAGCCATTGTTATGAAAGATTTGAAATTGTTTGGTATTTTTTTTATCTGATTTATTGATTTATCGTTGTATGCTTGTTTTGTTTATCAATTAAACTTGTTTACCCCCGCCGCGCTTTTGTATGCGACCTATCATTCAATCTGGATCTAGGTTGAAGTGGGACCGAAGTATATCAAAGAATTGGGATAGCTCTCCATATAGTGAATTATATATAATCTATCTAGAATTAAGTTACACCAATATTGTCCTTCTAATCTGGGTTTTTAGGATACGCTTTGGGCTTAAACTATTTAATTGGATAATTGTCAAAGGTTTACTTGATGCTGTGTTGACTAGCAGTGACCTAAAGATTCAACAAGTAACGTTCTGATTACCATTGGAATATGTTGGACAAGTAAACTACTATTGATAAATTGACATTAAGCGTTAAATTGGGTAAAGACTCTATGAGACTAGGTTTAAATGAGAACAACCATTGCTTTAATCCCTAAGATAGATTATAATCATGCAAATAAGGATGCTTTTAATTGCGGATGCTTTAATTATGACAGAATTAAAGTGTCTAAGGTCTTAGATGATGTAACGCCTAAGTCCTTTAAGAATGGAAAAGCCACCTCGTGAGAAAGGAAAAAATCAATGCACTTAATAAACAAACCAACTTTAAATTGGATTAATAAATGGTTAATAACAATTTTCCCTTATAATAAGGATCGAGACCGCTTCTTTTATCTTTGTTAAAAAAGCATGCGTTGGGTAAAGTTGCCTGAATTGATTGTAGTCCATCAACCAACTATCCATTCGTCCCAAACATTAATTTTCGGATCATGGTCTATGGATGTCTATTAACTTCCACAATCATGAAGATCACTTAAGAAAAATTTGATGAAAAAGGCTAATGATGGTGCAATCTATATAATTGGATACCACACTGTGTTTCCAGCATTCCAGAGTCTTTCAATACAGAAGACAGCAAACTGAAGAAACCTATCACATCATATTTGATGAAAGCCATGATGCTATCAAATTCTCAAAACCTTCAGTTGACAACATCAACATTACTGAAAATAAAAGGTATCCACCTAATGAATATCTTCATCTTTATGAGCCTTCTTAAAGATATCAAACAAATAGCAATGATGTGTCCTTCATAGAACCCTATGAAAGTCCTGAACCAGTTGTCCTTGAAACTGAAGTTTCATCAGACCAAAATGGTCAAACTGATCAAAATGATCAAACTACTCAGACTGATGAAATCTTCAATGATAATCTGTCTAAACATTCAAATCACAACAATGATGAACAAATCATTGATAATTCCTAACACTGAAGTACATTCCAGATCTCTGAACACTTATCTTATCCCTCCAAATGTAGAATTACTTTCAGTCCAAGATACATTTCAATCTCAACAAAAAAAAAAAAAAAAAAAAAAAAACAAAAAATAAAAAAAAAAAAAAAAAAAAAAACAAAAAAAAAAAAAAAAAAAAAAAATCAAAAAAAAAAAAAAAAAAAAAAAAAAAAAAAAAAATAAAATAAAAAATAAAAAGAAAAAAACTCAAAAAAGAAAGAAAAAAACTCACTCAAAAATCAAAAAAAAAAGAAAAAAAAAAAAAAAAAAACAAACAAAAAAAAATTAAAAAAAAAAAAATAAATTAAAAAAACACAAAGAAAAAAAAAAAGAAAAAATACTCAAAAAAAAAAAAAAAAAAAAAAAAAAAAAAAATGAAAAGCGGGAGCAAAAGAAAAGGCAAGAAAAGGAAAGGGCTACAAGAAAGGAAGAAAAAAAGGGGGGCTCGCAGAAATGGAAAGAAGGAGATCAGCAGGGCGGGTTTCACATTGGAGGAATTAGGAGGGTTCAGAGTGGCTCGTACAGGCATACTCAGAAACATCAAGGACGAGGGAGGTCAACTTTGTTCAGGCCAATGGGACGGTGTCTAACAGAAGAGCACACACACATTAAAAATGTTATGCGATAACAGGAGACTGGAGTAACAGACATCAAGTTGTTTTGTCCTGAGACATCTATCTTTGAGGAGCTGGAGTAACCACCATAGCACGTGCGAATAGGCTTAGTTTGGGTGTGTGTTGTTTATGGGGGCCACCCTACCCATTCCATTCAGTGTTACTGCCATCTCCTCAAATAATGGTCTCATGACAAACATTATAGAGAGGTAGTCCAATATCATTGGAAATCCATGGGTTGGAATGCTTACAAGAGCCATGGTCAAACAACTTAGTGCTGCTGTAATACCCCCAAATTAGTTCACAGCGGAATAAGGGTCCGGGGCGTGTCACTTCATAGACCCAATAACCTAAGATAAAAATAAGAACGAACCAAAAAGCCTTTTAGATTGATACATTGGTCTTAAGCAAAGTGTTTTTTATATACAAAAGCCCGAAGCTTTCACATTGTATAAAATACAAATACAAAGACTTTATTTCATAAACATTTATCCCAAAATAAAATGTAACCCAAAGCTTTATCATAGAACATCCCAAAAAGTGTATGCAACCATTTATCTGCCTCTGCCCTTGTGCTCAATGACCTCCTGTAAAAACAAATGCTTTAAAAACTCAGCATATTGTTGAGTTGAATCCATAGGTTAATATAATTGTTATAATTAGGACCTGCAAGACTTTCCCCCTTGATAGCTACTTGTACAAATATGAATACATTCCTAAACTCATGCCAACTGTAAAGCCTACCGACATAAATGAATTGCAATTATAAATTACCCACATTGCCCGTGATGACGTTCAAACCTGCAACATCCTATGTCTGACATGTAATACGTTCGATTGTCCATAGATAGCTCATCACCCTAACGGAGATTAAAATCCTAATAGATCAATTTACAACATTCGCGCTCACAACCAAGTAACTGACAATCCATGATAATAGCTCAAGATGGTTTATCGCTAACTTCTATGCAAACACATAATCATATAAAATGTTACACTTGCGTCCCAATTTGAAAAACATGCATATGTTTTCTTCTCACCCCACAACATTGTAAAATCATTGTAAACTGTAGAAACATGGGTCTAAGAACTCACCTTGAGTTTATTGATCATAATCAAAATTACAACAGTGAATGCGTCATCAACTATGCCCGAATGTCAACCTAAATACATCATAGGTCGTATAAGTACTAATTACCTCGATTTAAACTAATCCATATATAATCCTACCTAGCTCGACACCATCATATTTATTGTATTATTGAAACAAATTTATATAGATAAAAACGCTTATAGAATATCCCAATCTAAAAACACGTAACTTCTTCGTTTTAAGCCCGTTCCTCGCTTTTCTTATGCCCACGCTTGTTGTGGTTGCCTGTATGAATTAAGATGATATATAAAAATATTACATTTTTATATTTTGAAACCTTCTGATGAACAGTACTTTTTACTGTTCATGACGTTTTATAAATTTAATTATCGTAAACCCGTAAATGTAATAACTTATTCGTTTTAATCCCGATTTTAGCGATTCTTTCGAGCACGTCTTCAAAATTAAAGGATTATAAAAAATGTCACATTTTATAAGTTTAGGTCTGCTGATTGAACAATAACATTTCCGGTTCAAGGTATATATAAAATACATTTTATAAACTTAAATTATCGTAAACGTCGTATTATTCGTTTTATCTTCGATTTAAGTAATTTAATTCGGAGCACGTTCTCGAAAATTAAAAGTTCTATATATTTAAGATGTTTTCCAAAAATAAAGACCACCCGATGAACATAAATCTTGTTATAAAAAGTATTATTATCTTAAACTCGCTGGTGTGGTTTTTAGAGGGTGGGGGGGAGGGGTGTGGGGGTGCAGTGTGGGGGGGGGGGGGGGGGGGGGGGAGGGGGGGGGGGGGTGGGGGGGGGGGTGGTGGGGGGTGGGGGTGTGGTGGGGGTGTTGTTGGGGTAGGGTGGGGTGGGGGGGTTGGTGTGGGTGGAGAGGGTGGGGTGGAGGGGTGAGATGGGTGGTGTTTTGGAGGGTGTATAGGAGAGTTTGGTTATTGGTCTATGTGTTGTTATGATGTTTTTCAAAAATAAAAGTCCACCGATGAACATAACTTTTCATAAAAGTATTATTATCTTAAACTCGCGTCTAATCATAACACTTTCATGTTATTAATCGAAAAATTAAATGAATCCAAATGTTTTGTAATCCTCAAAAAATTATATACTTGCTTGTCAAAAAATATGTTTATATATTTTAAAATAAGGCGGGGAGGGGGGGGGGTGGGGGAGATAATAAGTTGTTTTTTATAAATTTAGTTTTATAAACGTGTTTCGGGGGGGGGGGGTGGGGGGGGGGGGGGGGGGGGAGGGGTGGGGTGAGCGTAAAACTTAAAATTCATTCTTAACTTCCTTCGTTTCAAAAATTCGCTTTTTGCGAGTTCTCCACATGCCCCTTGAACCTTGTGAGCATGTAGTATTCTAACATTACCAAAAGGAGTCAAACCTACTGTCGAAACATTTTAAATCCAAGCATCCCTATTTAAATACTTAAGTGTCCTTATATTTATAACTTGTTTATATAAACTTTTCAACGATGAAAAAGACCCAAAACCTTTACAAGACACCATATGAACATATCTCTTACATAGGATCTTAGGTCCATTATTCCAATATAATATCCAATTGTCCCAAGTTAACACAGTTCATAAAAAGGCTTTTAAATCAATAAACTTTCCTTAAGTAACTTTAATCACATTTTAAGTAGGTTTACACTTGTGTGGGAGTTATACTTTAAACCAATCATGATACCATACTTATAATCCAATTATAACATGAATATTATCAACTAGGCATAACATATGTATAAGTTTCAAGGACTCGGATAATCACAAGTAAAAAACCATTTCGACATATTTCAAAAGTATCCCATACCTTAGGGTGCTAATAGCAATATCGACCTCTATAACACAAAAAATGACTAAAAGTAAAGCGCTAATTCTGAAAACGCACCCCAACATAGGTGGATGAAATGTGTAAAAAATGGAGGGGGAGGGGGGCGACGGGGGTTTTGTTTTATTTGTCGGGCGGGGTGGGGGGGGTTGTGGAGGGGGGGGGGGTCTAAACCCATGTAAAATAGATAAAAAACCAAAGCTTACAAGCATATAGTAAAACCCTATGCGGGCAACTAGAAACCTAATATCCCAAATTATTGAATTTGACTACCCTTCAAAAACACCTCAGCTCACCTAATCTTCCAAACCTTCTTTGTGTAGTGCGCCGCGCATTAGTATATAGTGTGGGGTGGGGGGAGGGGTGGTGTGGGGGGGGGCGAATGGGAAAGACAGGATGAGGAAGGCGGAGTTGGTAAAATAAGTTGTATGAAATTATTGTGGGTTGGTGGGTTTTGGGGCCTTGGCTTAATAAGTGAAAAGAGGGAGATAAAGATATGATTTTTTCTTAAGAGTTTTTTGATGTGTGTTATCACTTGTAGTATAGAGATAGGGATATATATATATAATACTAGGCTCAATGGTAAAACTAAGACTATAAAATTCACCAAGGGGGGGGGGGTGCCGGCCAAGACACAAGGAGGGTTTTAAGGGTGACTAGTGGTCAAAACCACTAGTCATGACCTAAACCGCCTAAGTCCTTGTGATGTACATGGTCTAGGTGATTAATGTTGGTGTTCTTATGTCTCCTAAGGTATAGATTATCCCATGATTTTTGTGGAAGGAAGGGACTATAGACTTTTGAAAAGAAAATAGGAAGAAAATTACAATGTATTACTTGAAGTATAATGTAGTTTTACATTATTTAAAGTGTAGGTCTTGGAATTTATATGTCTTGGTTGCTTCCTACATATATATGGATGGCTATATATATGCATATGGGTAAAGGTTTATAAACTTTGGTTTTTGGGTATAAACCTGGGTATTTGTTGAAGCGTAGAAATATTTTTGTGGTTCCGGGTATGCCTAAACGTATTTTATCGTGAAACGTAAACATTTTACATAACCAATAAAAATACGATGAACCATGTTAATAATTATTCTCAAAATAGTTACTTAACCCTTGTTTGCTGTAAACACTTGATTGTTTTGTGAAGCCCGGTTATAACATAGAATCATTATTTTAGCTACGCTGATTTAACTAATACAGCTTGAAATTAAAAGCAAATGCATACAGTACTAAAAATAATTAGTGAGTTTTATAATGTCGTACAAAGACCTAAAATACAGGGTATTACAGTATTCCCACATTAAATGAGCCTTGTCCTCAAGGATTAAGACACGGTATTTGACGACGGTCGGTCTATTATGAAGAGGTGGTGGGTATTTCTTCCCTGAATTGATCTTCGAGTCCATGTGAACTCAGGACCTCTCCTGGAGTTCCATCGAACCTTGATTATTGGAATGCGGCTTTTCTTTAACCTTTTAACTTCACGGTCCATAATTTCTACTGGCTCTTCGATAAATTAAAGCTTGTCATCAAAGTGAAGTCCATCCAACGGAACGGCTAAAGGTTCGTCGCAAGCTCTCTTCAAGTTGGTGGGCGATTACATTAAACATATTGTGAACCCTGCTCACTCTTTGGGAAGTTCATGCATGAATCTCTAGCTTGTTTTCCCTGCTTATCTTTTCGTGCATTTGCTTATTAGGTTTAGTGCCCAAATCATAACATTGTCATATTCAAACAGCGATCATCAATCCGTCATTCGATTTTCCATTTAAGCCTTGTTGGGACATAACGACCCGGAAACACTCTATACTACTTCCGGTTTCATTGATTTTTGTGGATCCTGATCCTTGTTATATATTTATATTTATTTATATATAAAAAAGAGTAAGAATCCGCGAGTCATTGAACTTCTCCAACCTCGGCCTAACAAACAGGTGAACGACACTTTTGACCGTAAAGTGCATCAAACGATGCAGCCTTAATGCTAGCGTAATAGTTATTGTTATATGAAAACTTGACTAATGGAAAATGGTTAGCCCAAGCCTTTCTAAAGTCGATCACACACACACGCAGTATATCCTCAAGAGTCTAAAGAGTCCTCTTGCTTTATCTGTCAGTTTGTGGATGGTACGCAGTACTCATATCCAAGCTAATACCCAAAGCCTTTTGAAGTAACCTCCAGAAATTTGAAGCGAATCTAGGGTCACGATCACAAATGATTGAGACATGTATCCCATGCCTCGTGACCACCTCTTTCAGGTACATCCTTGCCAACTTTTCCATATGATCAGTTTCTTTTATTGGCACAAAGATTGTCGATTTAGTAAGTCGGTCAACAATCACCCAAATGGTGTCATAGCCTTGTGACGACTTAGGAAGCTTCGTGACAAAATCCATAGTGATATTGTCCCACTTCCATTGAGGTATATCGGGTTGTACCAACAATCCTGATGGCCTTTGGTGTTCAGCCTTGACCTTAGCACAAGTCAAATATTTTCTAACATAGGTGGCAATGTTGACCTTCATAATAGGCCACTAATATAACTTCTTCATGTCCTGATACATCTTGTTAAAACCCGGATGGATAGAGTATTTTGATTTGTAGGACTCGTGCATGATCACAGTCTGCAAATCACCATAATAGGGTAACCAACTCCTGCCATTTAAGCATAGAGTTCCATCCGCATGGGGTTCCAACTTTTCCTTCCTAAGTTTCTTTAGATCCTTAGATTTTTCAACCAACATACCTCTAACATCTTCGTTCTTGATGTTTCTGGTTTCCGCGCTTCAGTTTGAGCATTCAAGATTTTCTTAAGGAGGTTTAAACCAATAGTCATGACTAAGGCTCGAACTCTTAATGGCTTTATTCTCTCTTTCCCGCTCAGAGCATCAACAACAACATTTTCCTTTCTCGGGTGATAACAGATTTCACAATCGTAATCACTGAGCAACTCTAACCAACGACGTTGTCTCATGTTCAGCTCATTTTGATCAGGAATGTGTTGTAAACTCTTATGATCTGTAAACACCGTACACTTGGTTCCATACAGATAGTGTCTCCAGATTTTTAAAGCAAACACCATTGTACCAATTTCCAAATCATTAGTCGTATAGTTCTTCTCATGAATCTTTAATTGGCGTGATGCATAAGCAATCATCTTCTCTCTTTGCATCTACACAGAGCTTAAACCT
>BQNB010084863.1:2177-28633 GCA_026074375.1 Tanacetum coccineum
CCAGGTTCCGAAAACTTAAAGTTTTTAATTATTATTGAAAATAAAACTTGCATGACATTTAATATATTTATTCTTCCATTATAAACCTGCAAAACCTAATGAATTTAACAATTCTTTCATCCTATCTATCGGGTCGAACCCTAAATTCATATTGTATATTGGTAAATCGCACATTTTATGCTTGGTATAGTTTTCTTTGTCTTTGATTACAAATTATATTTGATGAGAAAAAGCTTGGAAGTTCTTAAGGAAGTTTCATTGGATGATTCTCGGAGGACGATTTAACCAGTTATCGCATGTTTCTTCTCCATTATTGAGTAAACCAGGAGAGTACAAGTTTCTTTTCCCTTTATATAATTAGGGACAATGTTCAACTTAAGTGTAGGAGGAAAATAAGCATTAGAAACTATTCTTTCATTTGCCATTTGCTTTGCCCTTAAAAAGATGGGTAATATATCGAAACATAGCATAAAAGGGTGATTTTTACCAAAATTTAAATTTTTTTACAACACACACCAACAAAAACCGAGTATTACTAGCGTCCAATGGATAGGAATTTTTATGACTAGCATAAAAACCCTCAAAATTCCACCCCCACAATATGAGGTTCACCCTTAGATATTATACCTTTAGCTTGTTCGAGTTAAGGAGTGAGTAATCATGTGTGTCTATTCCATCGTTACGGATGTGTATGCTGCAGGCGTCTATGTCTATTCCGTCGTTACGGCCATGTATGCATTACATTATCGCCTTTTCTGGAATGGGGTTTCTTAGGTGTTAATAAAATTTCATATGAGTATACCGGGTAGCTATTAATATATGAACTTGTTATTGTAATGCTTCTCGGGACCGCGATAGTAAGTATTAGGATTTGCTTGATAAGAGGAAATTATATTAACCCATGTTTGTAAACCTGTAATTGTTAGGTGGTCACACCGATCATTATAACTATCCTTACACCCTACCATGCACTCACCTTTAGTGCAGGATTCCATTAGTACAACCCTCCAAGCCGATCATTTTTCTCTGGTTCTCATAATTTTTTGGGGGTTTCCAGTTATTAATGAAGATCGATTGTCACCCTCTATAAACAATATTTAACCCAAATAGCCTAGCCTACCTTGTATTTTACTCGCCTTTCAGTACATAATGTGTTTTAACCCAAAGTTAATTATTTAAGTACCACGGTTGCTATCGCCCTTATCCTTGTAAATTCAGTTTTGGAACGATTGGGATTCATAAGGTTTGATTTATTTCGCGGTATAACGGCGGAAAGAAAGTTAAGCAATACCCCATACGTTTGTTAGATGATCTCCATGCTATTTTGGATCCAACTCAATTCGGGGACATTAGATAGATTGTAATTATAGAGCAGTAAAGCTCAGTTGTAGGGGTACGTATTATAAACACCTGTGATTTATTTGTTATTAAAAAAAATAAGAAATGAAAAAGTAATAGATTGTATGTTAGAGTTGTGTGTAGTTTTTATATCTTCGTGTCGAGTATTGGCTTTTAGAAAACCAAACCAGCGTGTATGCTGTAAATAATTAGCTAACCTTCCACTCCAAATTAACCCAATGCCACACCCTAATGTATCCCATACGTTTTGTTTCCATTTTTTGTTATCTTACGCCTTCACTCCACAACCTTTTAAATAGACCTCTTAGTCAGTATTAAAATAGTGGCTGCTGCACCTAGCGAGTTGAAGGTTTTGACTCTTTTCAAAAGCTATGGTAATTTATATGCTATGACAGGTAACGAGTATTGATTTTTTGTTTCCCCTTATGTTATAATTTATTAATAAACCGAGAGAAAGAGGGGGGGGGGGGGGGGGGAAAGTGAATCCGCAAACACTATGTGAAGGTGCTTGTGTATACTTCCGTGCTGATAATTACCGAGGGGCCTAAAAGGTTGTGTTGTAAAATACTTTTAAAGAGTAGGTAAAATGACCTCTCATGTTGAGAATCGTTTAACCCATCTAGGATTAGTTTTACAGATAATATTGAATGCACAGCGGAATAATTTGAAAACAATATTATCAAACAAGTTTTTTCATTCAAACGATTTCCCTATTACCCCAACTATAACTTGGGGCTACTAACTACTACATAGACATCTATAATATGTCTATTATTAACTAACTAACTATGGTGTACACACACACCTTTACTATTCGACTCTCATCAATCGACTATGCTATGGATGGATAAACCAGACGCCCTAATACCCTTTATATAGAGGGTTTACAAAAAAACCTAGCTTACATAGAAAGCTAACTTAATATTTTACATTAAATCCTTGTTGTTTCGTCTTTCTTCAATCTTGCATATTTAGTTTTGAAATCATCAAATCTGAGATCCCAACAATCTTCCCCTATTTGATATTACAAAACAATCTCCATGTATGAAACAATCTTCAATGCTTCCCCTTGACTTAAGATCTTCTTGAACATGTCACCACACATAATAAGCTGCAAATCATATCTCTGTAGTCTTCTTCCCCTTTTTGTAATCATCCAATAGGGGTCTTCTTGTAGATATGCAACTTGTAAACACGTCTCCTCAAGTGGTGCATGTAGATGGTTAAACATTTAATCAATAAGCTTCCCCCTGAAACAACACTGTTTACAAATCTCTTGATTCTCGAACTTGTAGGCTCCTATGTTAGTGATCACTTTCAAAAACCTGATTATCGTTTTACTTTCAATTAAATAATCTTCTTATAGAGAAATTAAGGAAATCCCAAGTTTACCTTGGGACAATTCCACTCACAAAGTTATATATTAGAATACGTTGTTTGACCGGGTAAGTATGATCACCGGGTCGTTTTCCCCAATGACTCGTTTGCAATGGAAAACATCCGATCTCGTTCGGAAATTGATTGAATAGATTAAGAAAAGTGATATTTTTGATTCTATTTAAACTACTAAAATTAACGGCCACAATTAAACAACAATTAACAAATTAAAAAACTAATTACGAAAAAGTTAAAATTAAAATGCGACATTTAAGAAAACAAATGCAATTTAAATCTTAAAAAATGTAAACTAGATTCCTAAACCTAAATTAATGCTAAAGAAAATTTTTAGGAAAAAGAAAAATATTTTTTTAAAGGCTTTTCGGATTTTTTTATGAATTTAAAACTATTTAATCTAAATTAAATTCTAAAAATAGAAATTAAATTGATATTTTAAAAACTAAGAAAAATATTTTTTAACTGAAATTTATTCTGATTTACTTATAAAGATGAGAAAATACATTTTTTATTACTAATTTAAAAGATTAAAAATTTAAGATTAAAGTTGAAATTTACAAACTAAGGGTTTTTGATAATTAAATGTTTTTTTAAACTAAATTCGAAAATTATTAATTTTTTAAAAAATATAAAACTTAGACTAAAAATTATATAAAAATATTTTTTATAATAAAAGAAATATGCAGAAAATTAATTTTATCAAAAGCCCTAATTTTTAATGAGTAAAAATAAACTAATTTAAGTAATTAAACTAAAAAACCTATTTATTACTTTTAAAAACTATTTTTATTAAGCTTTATGAAATTTTCCAAATCACATGGGTTAAAAGTAGAACAAAACAGAAGATAGGGTAGGCGGGGAAAATTTAGGTTTATAAAAAAAACACAAAGTTTGATCAATTGACAGAAGCAGTCCCTTAACCTAGGGACTAACTAGACTTAACAATTAAACTAACGAAGGACTAACTATGCAATTAACTAAGGACTAACAGAGAACTAACAAGGACTAACTGTGTAACTTTTAATTCTAATGAACATTATGAAGTAAAAAGTGCAGAACAGGTCCTGAAGCATTCTAACACACAACCAGATCATATTAATTTAAAAAGCTTATTATCTAACTTTTTTTTAGAACAAAGTAGTTCTTACCTTATTTGAAATATCGGCTTGATGAGTTATGAAAACTAATAAGCTTCAGAAGCTTATTTCAACATTTCGAACTATAACCTAAATGATTTTAAACACAATACTCTCAAACCACATGGATAGATTCAACTTATTAAACTAAAAGCTGCAGCTTATCTAAACTGCTTATCAACTAACATTTAACAGTTTCATAAGCTTATTAAGAAGACAGAATTAAATAGACAAAAATAAAAACTTATTGAAGCTTAAAGAAAATAAAGAGTACCTTTGTTTCCAGCTAAACAGGAAAGCTTAACAGCTTATTATGAGCTTATGGCTTATTCACATAAGCTCAAAGTCAAAAACAACATCAATCCTAATCTAACCTAATGCTGACCCTCAGTCTAAAAACACTTGATTCATGCAGCCATCAATTCCAATTGGTATCAAGCCTTGATCGATATGAAAACAATAACTAAAACTCAAACACAAATATTTTTTTTGACAGACTTTGATAGGAGACAACTAATTTATATGAAATAATACTTTTATTAAATCTGAAATTTAATGTTATTATAATACGGAAATAAAATAACATGAAATCGAAATTACATAAAAAATAAACTACTACAAAATAAACTTAAAAAATTCACACCAAAAATAAGCTGGAATGAGGGGGTATTTATACCCGAAGCTTGAGCTCATCCTCCTCTCTAGATCCTTCTATCCTCTAGATCTTGACCCTTCAATCATCTCTCTCTCCTTGATTTATATCTCAATCGTAAGCCGTTGGATTAAAGATGTGTATAACCCGGATCATTGACGTGGCATATGTGTGTTAGTTATGTGAGTGTATACACTCACTCCCATGCAACTTGACCAATGAGATCGTTTTATTTTGCCAGGGTGGATTGGGTTGGGTTTATGATTGATAGTGATGGATGGGTTAAGGGGTGTGAGGGGATCATTAACCCTATGGTTAATTTGGGTGAGGGTGAGTGGTTTAGAAACTAGGGTTCATGGTGTTCTTGAGTGAATTCGTGTGTGTGTGAGTGAGTTCGATCTAATTTGGGGGTAAATGAGTGAATAGTAACTGTAAATGTGTTATAAGTTAAACCGGGTAGTGTAGGTTAGGGTCGGGTTAGGATTGGGTAATTGGGTTGGGGCTTTGCTTATGATTGGTTGAGAGATGGTCCACGGGTTTATTTGACCCGGTCATGACCCGCGCCCTTTTTGTATCTATGAGGAAATTACAACTTCGGTCCTTGTGTTTGGCAAGCACAATTTTCTTAGTTGTAAACAAACTTTCATAAATTGCAAAATCAGCCCTTGAACTTATAAAACAACGGAGTTGGGCTTTGGTTGACTGTGGTTTAGCTGCAGTTGACTGTAGAAGGCTGAGGCATGATCTCTCTGGCTTCGGCTTTGATTTCTTTAGCTTCTTGATCACTCATCCGTTCTCGTGTCCGTTTTTGACTGTTTTCTTGCAATATTTGACATATCCATACCTGCACACATAAAACTCAGATACAAGCACATTTTTGCCATTTTTGATCCGTTTTGGGTTTTATTGGGTTATTTTAAGCTATAATAGATATGTGTATTTCTACATTATCAAAATTCCCCAAAAACTAAACGATTGTGTGTCCTCACGCAATATCACATGCCTTATATAACCCAAATACCTCGAAAAGGAATCCCCAAAACTAATCTTTGAAAAGTAGCAAAGAGTTTTGTTTGAGATGAGATAAGAGATCACCAAGTTTTAAAACACCGACTTCCCATTTTCTAAGATTTTTTTATCTCTTGTTATGATTTGTCTTTGAATTATTAATCTACCTAACTACCATTTATTTGTGGTTGATACATATTGCCAATGTTGGCAATAACACACTGGTAACTTTAGGATCATTATAAATACATAAAAGCACAATTATGCGTCTAAAATGATATACTTCATGCATCCCCGATTTTTCACCTTTTCCCATTGCTAAGCTTAAAACAAGATCATCGTTAATTACAAGTCATGACATAACACTACTCATAATATATTTAATGTTACTTACTTTTCCCTCCCACAATATACTTTTGTATCTCAGGCTTTACTTAGTCATATACCCGAAGGCTCTTTAGGGACTTTTGTTGTCGATATCTTTTTAATTCAGAAAATAAAGTGCAATGGTTAAGAAACGCAATTATTAGCTCTCAGCCCTTCTCAAAAGATCAAATGCAATCAGAGAATAAAGTCCAATATCGAGGCGACAAAAATTTGGCTTTTTTTTTTTAATTAGGCTACTTAAGCAAGGGACACCATTCATGTTCATATTACCCTAAGGCTCTTTATAGGACATGAATTGGAACAAATCTCATTTGCACATATACCCTTAGGCTCTTTTTAGTCACAAATAAGGACAAAAATTAAGCACTTTATTAAACCTCAAGTCCTTTAGTAGGCTACAAACATCGGCAACGCCTCCTCCGGCACGAATGTAGACAATCATATTTCGACTTGGATTTATAAGTAAAAACCGGTGCCTTTTTATCTACGAAGCCACATCGATAGCGAGTCGTCAAGAGGTTATTCTACTTATTATGACACCGGACTCTACTTATATTGAAAAAACTCCAACATCGGCACGCCTCCGACACGATGAAGTAATCTGGCAGACGATACTTATTTATTTATTTTTGTATTTTAAGCCAACTTAAGTATTTCCTGATGTGTACTCAATTCTAATACAAAGGATCTTAAGGAAAACTTATATTAACTAAGTATTAAACCAAAAAACATTACAACTCTATTTATTAAAATTTATTTAAAAGTGAAACAAGCTAATGGTGAGAAAAAGCCACAAATTAATACATATGAGCTTGAAAGAAAAACCAACTATTTACGTTTAATTCTATGCTTATATATAAAACTATTCATTTCTTGTTCTTCACAAAAGAATTTTGCAAAAATGCTTAGGCTATTTAAAATCACAACTCGGCATATTGTAAAATCTACTTGAGACATAGCACAAGCTTCATTTACTAATGATTCAAGTCATAGCATTGCATGGACTTAGCATAAAACTATCTTCATTAATTGTTAAGGGAAAAAGCTAGAACTAAACACGTTCCTATCGGGTCAAATTTACTTCTTATTCTTACCAACGGAAAACATACATTTTTGTCTTAACACTTTTTTTTTTTTTTTTTTTTAAATATAACAAGACTGAAAAATTTAAAATTTTTGCTATTTTTGTGGGAAAACGGGTACGTGAGAACAAAACAATAAGCAAGCAACATCAAATCGATAGATTCCCTTCCCCAAACTAAAACGAAACATTGTCCTCAATGTTTAAGTCGGGATTCTACGAAAATCTAAGCCGTTTATTAAGTAGACAAAGATAATTCGTTAATCGATAATAATGAAAGGATATTGATCTCCCCAAACTAATTTCACACAAAGGATGAGAAACTCGAGTTGAACGGGAAACAACACCGGACACGAGAGACTTCAAAGAAACGTTGGGTTAATCCTGCCAAATCACAACACAGACAACAAACAACGAGAAACGAAGAGGATGGGCCCCTCAACATCACAACACATTAGAGGTTAGAAAATAGAAAGAAAATAAAATAGAAAGAAAAGGATAAGCATGGGGTGAACTCCCACGAAGCGGCTTTGTTTTTGATTACCGAGTCGCAAGCTCGACTCGATCCCTGAATTTAGTTGTCCTTAGGGAGAGCAATACTTAGAACAAGAAACTGTTTAGAAAATGCCACCGGCTCTTAGAAATGTGACTATGCCAGGGTCAAAAATGGTGTCTTCATTCTCGAAGGAGACAATTGAGGAAATGAAGGGTAAATCTGAAACAAGGGTGGGTAGAATACTGGTCATAAAATCATGAGATTTAGAAACACCCTTAAACTCTTTGATTATCAAAATTCCCGCTTTGGGTTCAAAACATTTCTCAATATCCGGAGGTTCCGGTGGAGGTCGAGGAATTGACGGATCATCTTGGTGATCAAGGTTAGGTGACTCATTAACTTTCATATTCGTGAATACAGCTTCTTCAATCCAAGGCGGAATTAAATTATCTGGTACAAGGAGAATATCAAATCTCTTCTTGAGTGGGCTCACTATCTATCAAACGAGGATAGAGACATGGGAAGAGACTCGATAACATGAATTTGTGAAAAATTTCCCTGGGAAGTTTAATTTTCATTAAGCACTGTCATAAGAATAAGATATTCCTTCAATTCACTATCATTCTTGTCGCAAGGAAGTGTTTAAGGTTCACCGAGCGAACTCTTTGGTGAGAGGTATCAATCCTGGAGAAAAAGTAATTGAAGATTCATTCTGTTCGGGCTCATGATCGGAAAATTACTTCAGAATCGAGATTTATGGGACATATTCATCACTAAGTAGATTATCAAGAAAAGCTATGTCTCCTTCTGAATCGAAATATCCTTCCTCTAAGTTAGAAGATAATTCATAGCTAGAAAATCATCAATCTCATCATTATCGTTCTTCAGGAAGCAAAACACTCAATCCTTGTCGGATAGAAAGAGTGTTGAGAATGACTAGCTATCGGAAAACGTTGGAATTTTTTAATTCGAACATCTTCTTGAAAATTCTCTTCATGCAAGTCTTTCTTTAAGAGTTGATACAATTCATTACAAGGGGTCGGTGGGATACGAATTAAGTGGGAGCAAGTTCGTCGGCCAAACTTCTCAAAAAAAAATTATCACTAGTTTCACCGAGAGACTGAAACTGAGGAGAAAAGGGATCATCAGAATGAGTAGTGGTACTGCCACTAAACGGAATCATCTTTTGATAAAATCGTTAACAGAGAATGGATTTTGAACTAAATTCTTTTCTGTTTTTCTTAAGATTATCCGGCCATAGCTAAACAAGTTATCTTTTCCTTACTCTTAAGTCAATTTTTCCTTCTACATCAATGAGAGCTTTTGCGGTTCGAGGATCAGGGTCTTCCTATAATAATAGGCACTATCGGGTCGGGTACATAATTTAACCACCACTAAATCTGCAAGAAAAGTGAATACCGATCAACTCTAACTACAAAAATCCTCGGCTATGATGGACATCGGGTGAGAAATTGGAACGATTGGCATGCTCGAGGTCATGCGAGTAGTAGGAATCAATGCTTCTAGATCAAGTTTTCTTGTAGATAGATTAAGGTAAAGATTAATGCTAGCTCCTGAATCGGTCCTAAAGCAACTAGTCATTTTGATTGAGTTCTTGTAAAGCACATGGGATAAGAAATTTTCCCGGATCTTTGAGCTTCTCGAGAACTTTGTTCATAATGATAGCGAAACATTCAGCATTCACAATTGTGATGGCGATCTCCTCGAGCTTCTCTTTGTTCCTTAGCAACGAGCTTAACCATTTGTTGAACTTTGGTATTTTGACAAGAGCATCTTTCAATCCAATCTCTAAACGGAGTTGTTTGAACATCTTTAAAAACCAGCTATGTTGAGCATTGGGTTTATCGTTCTCTCTAACTTTCATCCTCTCGGGGTATGGAAGTTTAGATTGATACGAATTAGGTCTTAGAGAATTAAGATCTTGAATTTCAACATTAACGGTTTTCTTTGCTTTTGGTTTTGGGATTTCAATGAAAATGGATTCTTCTTCCTCCGGAGGTGGGATATGTGCGGTATTTTCCAAATTCAGATTTTGCACTTTTTCCGTTGACGTCTCCGGGTTTTGTTCGGGTATCGTTTGAGGATTTGAAACAACTAGAGTAGAAACAAGAGGAGTCGAAGGTCCTTCAAAGTTTTACCGCTCCTTGTGGTGATAGCATTAATTTGCTGACGAGGGTTAGTTACGGTTTGACTTGGAAGAGTACCCGAATTTGAAGTAGAGGCGGAATCTTTGAAATTATTACAAAGATTTGTCAACAAACTCGTAACATTAGCCATTTGATTTTGCAAATTTTGACCTTGATTTTGAACATTCTTCAACACCGCATCGTTTGCCTTGACGTAGTTTTCAAAATCCGTTTTCGAAACACCTTGGATTTGAGGTATAGGAGCTTGATATGGTGAAACTTGGTAAACCGGTGGTTGATTGGTTGGTGGATGAAAAACTTGACCTTAATTGTTTTGATGGTTTTGATTGAAATTGTTTCCACGGTTTTGATTGAGGGTTAGTTATGGTTTTACTTAAGGGTTAGTTACGGTTTGACTTGGAAGAGTACCTGAATTTGAAGTAGAGGCGGAATCTTTGAAATTATTACAAAGATTTGTCAACAAACTTGTAACATTAGCCATTTGATTTTGCAAATTTTGACCTTGATTTTGAACATTCTTCAACACTGCATCGTTTGCCTTGACGTAGTTTTCAAAATCCGCTTTCGAAACACCTTGGATTTGAGGCGTAAGAGCTTGATATGGTGGAACTTGGTAAACTGGTGGTTGATTGGTTGATGGATGAAAAACTTGACCTTGATTGTTTTGATGGTTTTGATTGAAATTGTTTTCACGGTTTTGATTCGAATTGAAATTGTTTCCTTGATATCGGCCTTGGTTTCCTTGGTTGTTTTGAACATTTGGTTGATTAAAACCGGGTGGTCTCATCTGATTTGCCAAATTAGGAGGATTCCTTTGAACAAAGTTGCCAACGACGGCGGTTTGTTGGAATTGATGAATGTTATCATGAAAAACGGGAAAATCATTCCTTGTTAACGGACAATTGTTGAAATTATGGTTTGAACCACATGTAACACAAACTTCATCGACTGCTTTGACGGTAGCATGAATTGTAACATTCTTTCACTAATCATCTTTCTAATCCTGGCCTTCATTTCGAATATCCATTTTGTCTGCTAAGAGAAGCGGCGAGTATGTTGAATTTCAAAAGAATTAGAAGGTTTAGAAGTAGAAAAGAGGAGCATTCGTACTCACTCTTGGTTCAATTGCACGACCTTCTTGAATAAACGAACCTTGGATTTACCTCAATAATGGCTAAACCTCACGAGGCATCTATCTAAAAAATTCCCACCCACGGCGGGAATCTAAAGCATCTTGATCATTGTATTCAAAGAATTGTAGAACCGTATCAAATTGTTTAATTCCGAAAAACCATGATGAGTACATTGACAGTAATAATCCTGTGCAACATTCCCATACTTCGTTGAAAGGTTTCATCGGTTTTGATATAAAGTAGTGATTTCCATTTCGAGAAGGTAAGTTGTTTTCGAAGGTGGAAGAAAACTGGTTTATGAATTTTGAAACAAGAACATCCCACGATAGAACTCGATCGATCGGTGGGTTCTTTATCTAGCAAGTCTGAGCTTCACCTTCATGAGAGAAAGGTAAAAGCAAAAGCTTAATCGTTGTATTTGAACTTCGAGATGTCTAAAACGTGAAGTGACTTTGTTGAAAAAAATCGGAAGATGATTATGGAAGTGTCATTGTTTAACCCGTAAATTGAATATACATTGCACAAGATTAATCAAAGATTTGTTTAAGCTCAAAATTGTTTGCATTTACGATGGAACAGACAATTGCATCCACGTATCCTCGATGGAGCTTGTACATCTGACCATGTACGATTGTTGGCCATATGGAAACTCTGGTTCCTCAACAAATAACCGTGTATTTGTTTGTATGTCGACGATTTGAATTACGAGTTTGAGAAACGAGTGTGCGCATAGCACTAAAAATAAAGAAATTAAAAAGTAAACAAAAATTACACTAATTTTTTTTGATTATTTGAATATAATATATATATATATATATATATATATATAATATATATATATATATATATATATATATATATATATATATATATATATATATATATATTAACAATCTATTTTAAACGGATACACGGAAGACAACTTAAAACCAAATAATCAACTTACTTCACGGTAACTCTTAAAAATTGCTTCTTAAGATGAGTCGTACCTCGTAAATGACACAAATGGCAAGTTTTAAAATTTTTGATTCGATTTGGGAACTTTTCAAGTTCACCGGAACTTATTTATGATAATACATCGATTGAAAGTATTATATGTTGGTGTTCGTTTACCAACTTTGTAGATTTTATTTCTTTAAAAACAATTTTTTATATTTTTGATTTTTTATATATCTTCTATTTATACTAAAAAGAAAAGAAAAATATTTTTTTACTTTTTATATTTTTTATTTTTTTGGATTTTTGAAATATTTAACAAAAATGAAACTTTCGAGGACAAAAGGATCTTCAAACCAAATTCAACAAACGTAAACGACGGAATCTTTAACACAAGTCCCCGGCAACGGCGCCAAAAATTGATAGTAGTTTTATATACTATAAAATATAATATAATTCCAAAAGAGCAATTAAGAACTTTCCTAAAGTCTCTCTTAAGAAAAGCTCACTCTAAAAGATATATATATATATATATATATATATATATATATATATATATATATATATATATATATATATATATATATATAATACGTATATTTAACCGGGAAGAATGATCACCCGGGTCGTTTCCCCACGACTTATGAAATTGAAACCACGCCTTAGCTTGGATTAGGATTTGAATGAGAGAAAAGATTGATTTGGTTATCTACGACTACCAAATTAAAGCAACAATTAAAATAAGCATACAAAAGCAATTAAACACTTAAAACAACTAACGGGAACAAATAAAACGCGATAAATAAGCAAGTAAGACAAAATTAAACTTTAAAATTGCAAACTAAATTTCTAAACCTAAAATAGGACAAAAGAAAAATTTAGGAAAAAGAAAATTATTTTTTTGATTATTTTTGAATTTATTATGAATTAAAAACTATTTTAATCTAATTAAATCCTAGAAAATAGCAAATTAAGTCCTAAAAATTAAGAAAAATGATTTTTAAACTTAGAAAAGTCTAAATTAACATAAAAATTCAGAAAACTATTTTTAACTATTTTTAAAATTAAAATCCTATTTTTAAAATTAAAAATAAAGGCTTAAAAATGAAAATTAAAATCTAAAAGGGGTAAAAATGATTTTTCTGAATGTAAACCTAAAAGTACTTTTTTAAAACTAAAAACTATTTTTTTGAATTTTTATAAAACTTTTTTCTATTTTTTATGACTTTTTGAAAATTAAATCCTAAGAAAAATTATTAAAAATAATCTACTAAATGAAAAATTCTCAAAAATTTAGGGAAAATCCTAAATGCTAACAGGAACTTAAGAAAAATAATAACTACGAAAAAGCTAAACACATAAGCCCTAAAATAAGCTTGAACAGCTACGAATTGCTTATGGGTGTAAGGCCCAAAGAAAGGATAAAGGATTTAAGTGTACAATAGCTCACGGATGAGCTATTGTAGCACAAGTGTTAAAACGTTAGTGTTATGAGAGGGAGGTCATGGGTTCGAGGTTGGCTAACATTCTTTTTGCACATTTTTTATTTTTGAAAACCAAAAGCTAAAAATGAAAGAAGATACTTTTTTAAGCCTTTTTAATAAAGAAACCTTAAGCTGAAAACCAAGAATAAGCTCTTAAAAAGCTGCTTAAGAAACTGACCAAAGAACGTAGGCTTTTGAGCTTGAAAAACTTATTTACACTTAAAACCTTGCACACACTTTAATATAAGCTCAAATGTAAAAGAAAAAGCTGATTCTTAAAGCTAATAATGCCTTCTATCTAAATGCAATAAGCTAATTAACTAGGTAACACTAAAAGCCAACTAAAATTGATGATTAAAGGAGTAAACTCAGAGATAAGCACAAAACACTCAAAAAGCAATTAAGCTGATAAGCTCAATAAGCTGAGACAAAGAATGAGCTTATGAGAACTTAACATCCTAACTATAAGCTATGAATATAAACCCTTAAACTAAATCCTATAAGCTAGAAATTCAATTTAAAAACTAATTTAAGTCTACTACTGTTTTTGGTCTTTTTGAGTTTTTATAAATTTTTAAAGGCAAATGTACCTAGTCAATTAAACTAGGAATTATAAAATAAGTTTAAAACTAAATTAATCTATAACTAATCTATGAATCTACTGAATTTTAAAAGCTTAAACTTAATTAAACTACCTTAACCTGGATTTAATAAGTCCAATAGTATTAACTTATTGTTAATACTGCTGGTGCAATTGACAGATTTGGTTAACCCAAAAATTGCAGGTGACCAAGGTGGTCAAACCTGCAATAGACACACTCTTTTAATGTGTCTAAACTCTAATCAATCAAGAACCAAGCCTTGGATGGCTTGGTTCAAATTTTCACAAGTAAAATCAAAAGGAAAAGTCCCCTGGTGCTAGAACAAGAAACATAAGCCTTAAAATGATTATGAGCTTAAACTGACAGTACAAACCAACTTATATCTTAATCAAATAAGATGATTAAGCTAGCTAATGTGCATTCACAAAATACCTTTGACTTTAAAAGGTCAAACAAAGCTGATCCAAACACCCCTTTATACTTAGGAAAACTCATTTAAGCTTGAACATTTTCAAATCGTGCTAACAACTTCGAAGACAGATAATCAGTTTCTAACTATAACAAGACAATAAGCAATAAAACTAACTAGCAATAAGGCCCAGAAAAGCATAAGCTGAAGATCTATGCTAATTTATTTTTGTTTTTATAGTTTTTTAAGACAAATATAGAAAAACCTAAGATTCTATTCTATAAATCCTAAAAACTATATCAAATACACTTGAATAAGCATGATAACACACAAATAAGCAACATTATAAGCAATTAATAAGCAACAATAAGCAATTATGAAACTAGAAATTTAATACAAGAATGGAAATGAAAAACTTACAATAACCTTAGCTTAACAAAGGCAATTTGAAGCTCAAATAAGCATCAACAGCTCTAACTTATCCTTAATGATAAGCTAGTAAAGTCAATGATAAGCTCATCCATGGCTAGCTTCCCTTCCATTAGCTTAAAAGTCCAATAATCCAAGGTAATTAGTATGATTTTATAGTTTAAGTAGATTAAGTGAACAAATAGCTTAATCACAAGCTTATAGACTTGTAAGAGCTTGAATTAGCTTATTAGGGTGGCTTGTGAAATAGTAGCAAACATTTGAGCTTATGAGAGCTTATGAGTTAAAACATATGATTAAAACTAAACTGATGATTTCATTAACTTTCAAAACAGATTACAAAGCTTGAATAAAAGAAATTACAATTACTTTTAAAAGGAAAAAATACATTTAACAAAAACTAAGCTCAATTCTACTACTACTCTAAAACGGGAAAAGAAGATGAGCATGTGTGTGTGAGTGAGGGCCTATTTATAGCCTCTTATAGATCCTTCTAGGCCTTGCCCTGCTGCCCACGCTCCCATCAATCACATACGTACATTCCATCAATCATTGAAGGATGAATTCGAGCCGTTAGATCACTTAACTATCTCACACGGATTACCAGCGTGGCAATCCATGATTGAGATGTTTGTGTTTGTCTTGTGACTGATTGTAGTGTAAAACCCACCATTCTTGTGTGCTTCCTCAAATCCATGTGGCTTAATTGCAAGGCTTGACTAATGAGGAGCCTTGATATGACTGATTTAACCCTGCCATCTTGTTAATGATCCCATGAATTGTCCTTTGTACCCTCTAATTGTGAAAAGCCCCATGATTTGACTGAGGTAAAAATGAAGATGATGATGAATAGTGTCTGGTGTGTTCTTGGCGCCCTTTCTAAGTTTAACTGAATTGCGTAAAAATCATTTTAAACTTTTGGCTATTGACAATTTTGGTCCTTATGTTTGTGTATAGAAAAAGTGTAGTGTAAAATGGCTTTTAATAATGGCAGAAATGGTCCTTGTGGTTATACAAAAGGTTATTGGACTTATGATTTTGGGCTTTTGTTTTGGGCTTATAATCCGGGTAGGTTTTTTGATAAGTTTAGGGCCCATTAAGCCTTAGGGACCATGGATACATTGGGATTTTTGTCTTCTAGTGTTGACTTTGAGAGTTGACCAAGGTTGACTTTTTGACTTTGGCTTTCGGCTCTTGCACACTCTTCCGTTCTTATATCTGTGTTTGCCCGTTTTTGACGGTTTTTCATGTAATTTTTGATATATCCGTACCTGCAACACACAAGAACACAAAAACAAGTAGTATTTTGCTAATTTTAAGTATGTTTTTTAGTCATATTAGGGTCATTTTTGGTGTTAACGGATAATGTTATTTTACACTTATCAAAATCCCCAAACTAAATGGATTGCTGTCCTCACGCAATTATACATGCCTTATAACCAATACCTCAAAACTTCCCCAAAACAAAACCTATGAAAAGTGCAAAGATTTGTTGAGAGAGCTAAGAGATCACAAAAGTTATAAAACACACCGAATTTCCCATTATTATTATTTTTATGATTTTTTCTTGGATAGACTATCTAACTACAAACCTTATTCTTTGTGTTGACATAATGTTTTGATTTCATTACCTTAGTGGTAAATTTTTAGGATCATGGAACAAAAAGCACTTGAAAAGTGTCTTAAAAGATAAATTCGTCATCCCCGATTTTTCACATTTCCCATACTATGCTTAAAAATAAGATCACTGTTAAGTGTTAGTTTTTGTGTTCGATTTAGTGTTAAAATGCAGTAAGTGTAGTGTGCTTTTGCATTGTGAAATACAAACTAAAATCTGTTAAGTGAAATTTCCAGTTTTTAAGTTTTCAAAAGCCATTTTTCAATCTCCTTTTTAGCTTAGTTAAAATTATTTTTAGAATCTGCATTTTTGAGCATAAGTTCATTGTTTGTCTAACTTCATCTGTTTTAGCTTATCTAATCTTTAAGGCTTATTTCATGCTTAATAGGTCTGCCGCAGCTAGTTATCTTTTTAGAGAACCAAAAAAAGTGCATCTGTTAAGCAGCCCTTTCTTAAGCTTTTCATAGCTTAAAATGTGTTTCAAAATGTTTTTTGTTTGATTGATGATATTGTAGCTATTTTGTTCAAAGCTTGTTTAGGGGGTATAAGCTGTATAGCCATAAGGATCCATTAGGTGGCTTAAAATTAAGCCAAAAGTGCCCTTGTGCCTGTTTTGATTGACAGTTTTAACCCAACGTGCTTATTTGCTTATTTATGCTTTTGGCTTGTTAGGATTGCTTAATTCTTGTGTCTATTTCATATTAGGTTAGTTTTTTAAGTCATCTAGCTTCATTTACCTAGGTCGGAGCTTATTCAAGCTTATTAGCCTTTTAGCTTAGAAATTTTTAGTTTAAAGCCCCTTTTGAGGAATTTTGTCGTTTTAAGCTTAGTGCAGGTTATTTTCTTTGCTTAATTATGTTCCCATTTTCTCATTAGGTGTAGCTTATAGCCTATGTTAGTTTCTTTTTTTTTCACTAGCTTATTAAGACAAATAGTTTAGCTATTTAGTGTAATTAAGCCTTCTGTTACTCTTTGTAGCTTATTTCTAAGATTATTTTTAAGTTTTAAAAATTTTGTTTTCATTAAAGTTGTGTGTTTACAGCTTATTTATAGGCTGTGTAAAAATTTTTTAAAAAAAAAAGGCAAAAGGGGAAGTGAAGTTCCAAGTGATCAAGGCTCGAACCTTAGACCTCAAAACCTCCAACTCTAACACACACTGCACTACACACTCGCACCTTGGTCATTTCAGTTTTCATTTTAAAAATTTATTCTTTAACCCCTTTTTAGCCAAGTTAGCTTATAAGCCCTTTTCTGCTTATTTCGCAGCTTATTTAATAAGGTGTGTTCAACATTTTATTTTTCTTAGGATTATCTTAGTACAAAGCACTTTTAGTAATTTTTCCAGAATTTTTTTAAATTAGTTTAATATTTTTTATGCTTTTTTTAGAGTAAAACAATTTTTAATTCATAAAAAATTATTATAAAGTCAAAAAAATATAATTTTTTTTTAAATTTTCTTTTATCATTTAGGACTTAGGAAAATTAGATTTGCTTTCATAGGGTTAAAATTGTAGAATTTAGTTTTTTAAGAACGGGATTTGGTCCCGTTATCGTTTTGTAGGTTTTAAGCTTTATTTGCTTTCGTTTTAGGGCTTCTTTTTAGTCTTGGCATTATTTAGTATAATTAGAAAATACTAAAAACCTAAAAAACTTTCAAAATCATTCAAAAACAGCGATCAATGAACGTAACCGATTCTCCAATTCGACTGCCTGACGGAAACTGACCCCGGGATATTTTAGATTTTACTTTGGTCAAAAGTAATTTCTTTGAATCTTTTGGAATACGTATACTATATATATTATAATTACCCCTAAAAAGGTGGTTATCACCTATTACTTCATTTCTAAATCAAGGAATGTTCTTTAACCCTTAATCTTTTAATATGTCTTATTGTTTGATTAATTATTGTTCTTTGCTTCTCTTTAACATGCTAGGATACATCTTATAGTGTTTGCTTATGATTGCATGAAACTTAGGTTGTAGATCCTTTTAATATTGCTTCTTGTTGATGGGTGTGCGCGTTAGGCTTTAGAAAACTAGACATAAAATATTACATTGGCATAGATGTCTAGGGAAACATGACTGTCTAGAAAGGATACCATCAGTAACAGTCTTCATACTACCTTACCCATCTATGGTTGATCACCTTTTAAATGTTTTAATGCGTGTAGTGCACTCTGATGTGCTATCATGTAGGTTGTATTTTATGATTATCAAGTTTTAAATTTATATTTAGCCGACTTATCCTAAAACAACACTCTAACGGGCAGTGTACTTGGTCAAAGATGTAGCTTCGTTGGTAAGTAGTAGGGTATCGAACACTAAGAGCGAGAAAATTAACCTTATATTCTATTAGTATTTTATTCAGTCTAATTAGTCTAATTAATTATATGTTATTTCTAATTATTGTTAAAACTATGCTAAACATAGTTCTATTGATAAGGGGGGGTTAGCCTGAGAGACTGACAGAGGTTTTGTGGTGACTTAAATCAATTCAAAACACAATAATCTGGCAAGAAGATAATCAGAAGATAAAAGAGCGGTCTAACCAAATATAAGAAAACTGTATTAGCCATATTAAATCCGATTAAATGTTGGTTGGTTTGTTTAGTGTAATGATTGCTTATCTCGAGGTGGCATATCATTTTTAAGACTTAGGCGGTACTTCTTCCTAATACCTAGACACGCTGAATCCAGTCACAATTAATGTATCCGCATAAAGCATCCTTTTATTTTAACTATAATTTGTCTTAGGGATTAAAGCAATGGTGAACTTGTTAAACCCTAGCCCATCAGGACTTTACCCAGTTACTGCTTGACGACATTTTATATACTGGTAATCCGAGTCTTTACTAAAAGAAGAAAACGCTATAAAATGTCACCTGCTAGTACAACTTATTCCCTTAAGCAATTGGTAAATATAGACATATATTGTGATGCTATAGGACCCAGATATATAAGAATTCCATATGGAGACATCCCATATCTAGATACTTGGTCATATCACTAGACCCAGTTGAATGAATGGGTCCACCAAACAAAATCAAGCACATAAGAAGTAATGAATGATAAACATAATTAAACAAACAACGATAAATTATGCAATCGAGATTAAACAAACCAAACACTGAATCTTCATTAAAATGGCTAATACCTAAGGGTATTAGCCCATAACCATTGTAATAATACATAAATAATCAAACAACCAAGGTAAACTAACCGAGTTAAACGAATGATACCAACAATTAAATGATTATTAGAGTACAAGAATTACATGGTGTCTCTTATGGAATTATGTATCGATTCTTGACCTTGGCTGCTCTTCTTCCCTTTAGAAAAACGACCTTTGTGTTTATGGTATAGGGAATATGATTAAGCACACTGAAAACTCATTTTTAAGTCTTATATTTATAGGCTCTGGAAATGAGTCGATACGCCGTATTTAATGAGGTCCATACGACGTATTTGGTCGAATTCTTTAGAGTAGGCACATGTTCACAATCAATCATACTAAATGTCGTCAATCACATTTACTACAGGATCTTTGACTGTTGACCAGCTGGATACGGCGTATATAATCAGCAGGATTACCGCGTAATATATATCAGTCAGGATACCCGTATTGATCCTTAACATACTCGTTTCTGTTAAGACCAGCGTATATACGTCGTATCTTTTAAACTGGATACGACGTATGTAGTCAGAATAAGCAATCTTCAAATATCTTCATTTAAGCTCCAAAATGTGCGCCTTTTAGCTTGTGTTCACAATGTACTCCATATATACTGCAATTAACAACTTTTAGCAATTAAGTAACAATTTTTGCAATAATTATATAAAAATGGGTAATTTTCTTGGGATAAATGATGCTATAAAAGTAACGTTATTTGATGTTATCAAATATCCCCCTACTTGAATCCTACTTGTCCTCAAGTAGACTTTAGAAATTTATTGAAAATGTATCCCAACCAGAGTTAAAGAATTTTTCTTTAAGCATTCTTTCATTTAATCACTTGTACAAAACCAAGCACTCACGAATATGGGAAATGAAACACCAGATTCACTCAACTAATCAGGGTGTAGACATTTTTACCACTAGAGCTAAGGAGAAACAAGTCAAAAGGTAAATCGGGTTAATAGGCTTAATGGGTTGATCATTCTAACAATCTTTCACCAAAAGTATCACACCAACAAGGCAGCTGAATCATACATACATGGCCGTAACGACGGAATAGACATGTACAATTCGATCACATCCTCATTCGAGTTTAACCAAAGGTTTAGGATGAAGAATGATATAGGGTATAGGATCTTCTAACTTTCACCAAAAGTAATAAACCAACAAGGTGGCTGAATCACGCATACATGGCCGTAGCGACGGAATAGACATGCATGACTCGATCTCAACCTTGTTCGAGTAAAACCTAAGGTTTAGGATGAAGAATGATATAAGGTATAGGATCTTCTAACTTTCACCAAAAGTAATAAACCAACAAGGTGGCTGAATCACGCATACATGGCCGTAGCGACGGAATAGACATGCATGACTCGATCTCAACCTTGTTCGAGTAAAACCTAAGGTTAGTTGCTAGGAAAGAGAAGTAAATTGTTGTTAAATAAATTTCACAAAACAAATAGATTAAGCCTGAACAAATAAGGTATATAGTTGCTAGTAACTTTCTCGACCGTTCCATGATAAAGACTCAGAAATATATACAAACGTCTCGATCATAGAAATGACAAAGACAACCTAAGTTGGCATTCTCATAACGGTCAACTTCCCAATCATCCCAATTTATACATACTTTTACAAAACAAGTTGTGATATCGACCACTTTAATACAAAACTATACATCGTTGATTTTTATCAACGAATAATCGATCCTTCCAAGTAATTTATCCGTTTAAGATCAACGAACCAACTATCAATCTTTCCTTCTCTTTTTTGATGCAATTTCTATTTTTCCATTTTTTTCATAACATAACAATACGAATTTCGGTGTAATTTCACCGTATTTTTAGGGCGGAGTGATCCGTATACACTATGCTTTTGTTTAAGACGATTAAGATCAAATTGTAGCGAAGGCAATTCACCACGGCTATCATTTCTTTCTCCGTTGTAGTGTAATGTGTTCCGCCTTGTTCCTTGATTAACTAGTCATAGTGTAGTAGGCCTAAAGGTTTTTCCCTGACGTTGCCCCAGACGCACCTATGGCAAAGTCGCTGCAATATCGAACATAAGCTCAAGAGGGTAGAGATCCCAGTACCTGGTGCCAATCAAGATGTGAGCTTCGTAAGTTTTTCTGTAACATTTCAAAGCTTAAATACACTCACGTAAAAATAATGGAGTATTTTTCTCAAGAAGATGAGTCATCGGTCGAGAAATTTTGGAAAAATCCTTAATGAACCGTCGGTAGAAACCGGCATGACCGAGAAAACTCCGAACACCCTTAACGGGGTGGGATGAGGTAACTTAGCAATTACATCGACTTTGGCTTTATCAACCTCAATCCCTTTTTTGAAAATCTTATGGCCAAGCACAATGCCTTTTAGCCCATGAAAATGAACTCCTTTGCCCAATTTTAGACAAAGATAGGGTGTCCTCAAACACCTTTGAAGCAATCTTGTCTACACGAGAGAGCAATTTTTCAAATAAATCCCCGAAGACCGAAAAAGTCTTCCATGAAGACTTCCATCTCTTTTTTTGATCAATCATGAAAGATAAAACATACCTCCTTTGGAACGTGCCACGTGCATTGTATAAAGGCTAAAAGGCATGCAACTTAGGCGAACGTTCCGTTAAGGACACGTGAATGTCTCTTTTCTATGATCCATGAGGTCCGATGGAATTTAAAAAGAAACCTGAGAAAACCAACGTGAAAACAATAAGTAACTCCATTTTCGCGCTAATCTCTCAAGCATTAGATCCATAACGGTAGTGTATAGTGTCTTTAACGGTGGCTTCATTCACTTTTGGTAGTCAAGCATCCACTCCATCCCGTAACCAATGATTCGAATCAATACATTTCATCATTTTCAACAAAGTTAAAGCCACCCTTTTTCGGTCGCGAATGTACGGTTCTTACCCAATACTATCCAAGATCTGGTGGAATTAATCCAGCGTCAAGAATTTTTAACCTCCATTTGATGACATCGTGGATTTTTGGATTCACTCGTCTTTGGTGTTGAACCGTCGTTTTAGTCCTCTTCTCCAAATAAGTCTTGTGAGTACAAGAAATTCCGTGTTAAATACCTTTGATGTCGTAGTAGTTATCCAAGGGAGGCTTGCTTTTGTGATTCAAAACCTTTATGAGAGCATCTTTTTTTCCTCCGACACTCAAGTCTTTAGCAATTATGACTGGCAACTTATTGTTACCCTCCAAAAATGCGTATTCGAGATAAGTAGGTAAGTCCTTGAGTTCGACTTCGGGAGGTTCATCAATTGAAGATTTATCAATTTTAGCTTCACAAATTTTAAGTTCTTTTTAAATTTCAGGCAAATAATTTCCTTGGTTGGAAGGGAGTGATGGATCATCATTGAGAAATGATTCAAGAAAAAGATATCCCCATACTATGTCATAGTAGAGTCATCAACTACAGTGAAGTTGAGGTCTCATCTTCAATAGCGAGGAAAGCATCGACTTCCTCGAGAAGAAAATCACTATCCCCGAAGGGAGTGAGAGTCGAGAAAGGTAGAACCATCGGTCATAATAGAGAGGGGATTGGCCTACTTGCGATCACATCGGAGAGAACGACACTTCTTGAGAATACTCCTCCAAGCCAATTCAATGACGTCAATTCCGGTCTTGCCGACATATCATGCGTAATTAGAGGTAGTATCTCGATGTTTAGGTCAAGATTGAATGTTGGCTTCTTTCAACACGAAGAGTTACTTCTCCTTCATAAACATCAATCAAAGCACATCCTGTCTTAAAGAAGAGCTCCCAAGAATTAGAACTCGGTGTGGGCATCAAGTCTACGACAACAAAGTCAGTGGGGTTAGCCGGAATTTGAACTTTCCTACTTTTAGGTAAACATCTTCAGCGATACCGATCGGTTTGGTAATCGAACGATCTACAAGTTCAAGAGTCATACAAGTAGGAGTGAGTTCCAGAAGAGAAAGCTTTTTCCACACGGATAATGGCATGATATTTATGCTAGCGCTAAGATCGGCCAAAGCTAAGCACTCTTCCATTCTGGGAAAATCACACGGTATGAGAAATTTGCCGGGGTCTCTAAGTTTTTCGGGTAACTTGTTTAGGATGACCGCCGAACAATGCTCATTCAAAGGAGTTCTAGCCATTTCACTTAATTTTTCTTTGTTTCCAATTAAAGCTTAAGAGTAGAAGCAAATTTTGGCATAAGAATCAAAGCATCCGCTAAGCTAATTTCGAAACTCAAATCTTTAAAGATTTCGTAGAATTTCTCAATTTGGTCGTTAGTTTTTTCACGGCGCCTTTCATCATTACGTCTCGAATGATATGGAATTGACGGTTTCAAGTTAGGCATCGGAACACTAACAGGAGCAACAGCGGGTTCAGAATTTGGAACTTGAACTTGGACAACCGGAGGTTGGACGTTTTCGGTACTTCCATTATTAGTAGGAAGCACCGTGTCCTTTGTCACCTCGGGTTCACGTTCCACTACTTTAGGAGGAGAAGTATAAGTAGTAGGAATCGTGGGTCCTTGATAAGCAACACCACTTCGGGTGGTAATACCCTGTAATGGTATTACTAGGGAGTGTCCCTGAACCTGAAGTAGAAGCGATATTCGAATTCACAAACTTAGAAAGCATGTCCGTTAAATTGGTCATTTGATTTTGCAAATTTTAGTTTTGGTCTTGCATGTTCCTTATAACTGCATCATTAGCTTTGATGTAGCTTTCAAAATCGTTCTTTGTCACACCTTGTGTTTGCGGAGTCGGAGCTTGGTAAGGTGGAGCTTGGTGAACTGGGGGTTGATTAATCGGAGGTCGATAAATTTGGCCTTGATTGTAATTATTTCCTACGTTTTGGTTGTAACGATTTTGATTGTTTCCTTGGTTTTGTTAAACGGGAGGAAAACTGGGAGGTCGAATTTGATTAGCAATCGAGGCTCGATAACCGGTATTTCCTTGATTGAAATTAGTTGTGGCAGCTTGGGAAACAAATTCTTGAATGTTATCACGATAAACGTTGCCATCGGTGGCGGGACAATTTCGGTAAGAATGAGTACCACCACAAGTAACACAACTTTCCTCGACCGCTTTTACGGGAGCGGGAGCTGGGGTTTGGTTTTTCTTGTCGAGAAGTAAGGCTTTCACCATATATTTCAGTTCGGCAACATCGGGAGAGATACCGGGGGTAGAAGAGCTCGAACTCACTTTTGCAACAACTGGTTTGTTACGTAAATTACGAACTTTGGATTTGCTTTCAATGATTCTTAGGCAATCACGGGCCATTTTATCCAAAAAGTAACCACCCGCGATGGAATTCAATGAATCTTGATCATTAGAGTTTAAAGCATTATAGAAAGTATCGAGTTGATGTAACTCCGAAAATCCATGATGTGGGCATGCTCGAAGAAGATCATTGAATCGGTCCCATGCCTCGTAGAAAGTTTCATCAAATCGTTGTTAAAATCTCATGATTTCATTTTTAAGATTTGTTGTCTTGGAAGGAGGGAAAAATTTGTTGATGAATTTCGAAACAAGATCATCCCATGTGAGAATCAATCGAGGAGGTTCTTTTTCAAGCCAAATCCGGGCTGCACCCTCGAGAGAAAATGGGAAAAACATAAGCTTTACCGACGTACTCGGGACGTTCGGGAACTTCATCGTAGAAGTGATCTTGTTGAAATAACGGATGTGAGCATGAGGGTCTTCTTTGTCATGTACGAAGAATTGTTTATTTTGAACGAGGGTAAGCAAACCGTGCTTAAGCTCAAAGTTGTCCGCGATGATTTTGGGCACAATGATGGCATCCTCGTAACCCACGATGGGTGCTTCGAGCAATTGAGCCATAGTACAAGTATCATCCATCGTAACTACGAGAGGAGCTTGATTTTCAATTGATTCAACAAGATTGAATGGTTCAACAAAAGTCGGATTGACTTGTTGTTGTTGACGGTTAGAATTACGAGATTGAGAACGAGTGCGCATGCACTAAAATGTAAAAAGAAAATTTATACTATTTTTTTTATTATTATTTTTTTTTTATTTTTTTTTTCAATAATGTATTCACAATATATTTTAATAACGGACAATGAGATAAGACATTTAAACCTAATAATCAACTCGCTTCTCGGTAACTCTTCAAAAGAAAAACGCACAAAGGAGTTTGTTTAACTTTAAAAGGTGAGCCGTACGTCGCGAGAGACACAAAAGGTAAGTTTTTGACCTTTGGTTCGGGAACTTATTAATGGATAATACTTCAATTGAAAGTATTATTTGTTAGTGTTCTTTTACCAACTTGGTGAATTTTTTATATTTTTCTTTTTATGGACAATTTTTATATTTTTGATTTTTTTTTAGATTTTTGATTTGATTTTTTTTATATATTATATATACTAATAAAAGAAAAGAAAATTCTTTTGGTATTTTTTTTATTTATTGAAAATAGACAAAATAACTTCACTCGGAAGGATCTTCAAACACAAATTTTCAAACGGCTTCAACAATCGTAGACAATCCTCCCCGGCAGCGGCGCCAAAAACTTGATCGACTCTGATCTACACCTTTTAAAAAATATAATATATAAATATAAATATAAGATATACTTATAATATATAATATATAATATATAAAGATGGTAGGAATCAAAAAATCTCACAATTATAGTAATTCGGGAGTATAATTCCCGGGTCGTTATCCCCGATGAGGAATGCAATTGAAAGTCGAGAGTCGTTTTGAGAATTGATGCTAGAATGAAACAAGATTGATATTGGTTTTCTAAAACTACGAGAAAGTTAAGGCAAAAACTTAAAATCACTTAAGGGAAGACAAATTTTAACTAAAAACGCAAATCGGGAATCCTAAACGGACCTAAAAACCCTAAATTATTAAAATTAAGTCCTACGATGATCTTTTTGGTTTTTATAAGATTTAATTGACTAAAAAGCTAAGGCAAAGAAAACTAGACCAAAAATGAAAGTGTTTAGGGCTTAGAAACTCTAAAAACGTGAA
>BQNB010084864.1:0-28633 GCA_026074375.1 Tanacetum coccineum
TCTACTTTCTCTCTCTAAGATTCTTCTCATTTTCTAGCATCTTGGTATAATTAGTGTTGTGTAATGGATTAACTAGTGGGGTAACACATTTTCTTATTTGATTGTGATCACAAAAACATTGTTGATACTAAACAAAAATGGTTTGTTTTGAGATTTAATTTTGGTGTACGATTTTAATCACAGGACGATTTTTCAAAAGTGATAGATAATTTGGGTTGAACTTTTGAGTTTGGGTTGGATCTTAATTGTGTTGATAATAATTTTTGTGTTAATTATTGAAATATCCATTGTGCTAATCATTGTGATAAATAAAAAAAATGGAATTTCAAAATATAATATCTCCATCTTTGAAAAAAGAGATGAAAGAATTGCAACAATTCCAAGAAAAACTAAAAGAAATCAAAGAGGAATGAAACAAAAATATTCAATAGATTAAGCAAGTTGTTGAAAAAATAAAAATTACCAGAGTCAATACCTTATAGAAGATCTTTTCAGGCAGTCTTTGGAGAAGAGTTTAACTCTTTCAGGGACGGATTTGTTCGCATCATGGCGCAACTAGAGATACAACTTGACAAAGAAGATATTCATGAGTGTGATTCCAAGAAATGCTTGACACAGCTCAAGAAAAAGTTTGAGAATTTTTTCTATAGAAAATCTAAAGAGGATTTTCATGAATCTGATGGTAGAGCATTTTAAAGTTATAGTGGATATAGCATTTAGGAATTCAAAGATCGGATTGTTTGCTACCAAAAGGGTATAGAAAAGGAATTGACACAAGAGCACCTCATGAAGAAGTGTTGCGGATGAAAGAAAGAGATGTCAACGAAAAAAGGAAAAATGAAAGACACATGATTGAACCTAATATGCTGAAACTAGAAAAATGACTCAGAAGGGAGAATGCAACAATACATGGAAGGCTCAAAGAGCGAAACAATGGAAGAAGAAGTGCCTGATACATTTCGACTACTTCATACACTCATTGAGGATTTCTCCAAAAAAGACTTAACAAATGCTTGCTTCTCGAGTGGATTTCATCAGGCTTTTTCATCATTATTTGGTGAAGATGTTGAATATTTTGCACCAAGGTTGTTCTTCAACATGGATAAATTAGAAAAGCAACTTAATGCAGAAGAATTTAATGAAGAAATAGCCATGGTTGTCTTCAAGGTGTTGAAGAATCAACTTTAGCAGTTCATTACCATGCAAATCTCTATGGATTCTGATGATCAAAAGACAAACCATATCTTTACCGAATACACTCTCTATGATGCTCAAATGTTCCAGAATATCTTAATCAGTCTAATGGATTCTATTAAGAAGGCCATTGCTGAAAGAGGATCGTATAAAAGAGTACATGATAACAGGGTACATGAAAGAATGATGCAGACGCATGAGGGAATGATTAGTAAGGATGCTCCAAAGATTGATAACAATGTTTCAAGCACTTCTCATGACAAAGATAACATGACTGAGGTATAAAGTTCTAATAACGAGATGATTGCAACAATCTTAAAGAAAATAAAAATGCTTCAGAGATGTTTGAGAAAACAAAAACGGAACATAAAATGCTTAAAGAAGAAAATTTTTTTGTTAAAGAAATAAATTAAGACGTATAAGGAAAGGGTTCAGGATTTTAATGAAAAACAAAACATTGAAAAAACTGAGCAAGAAAAAAATGAGTTGCAAGATCAAATGTTAAAAGCAAAAAGTGAGTGTTTGAAAATCAAAAATGCAACTGAGGACAAATATGTTGATAAAATCATTCAACTTGAAGCTAAAAACAAAGATCTTGAAAACAAAATTTGTAAAATGGTCAAATCAAGTCAAACTCTTCACATGCTTACAAATGAACAAAGCTTGTATCGATAAAATAAACGGAAAATAGGTTTGGGATATACGGATCCTTGTCCTCTTGGTCAAGCTATTGCATGTCATCCTAAATTATATGATGTTGAAGTTCTTGGTCTACACTATGTGAAACCAGATGTGTATGACACTAAGGAAATTCTTAATGATGCAGAAGAAAGTCAAGTCAAAATGAAAGAAAAATAATTTCACTTTAACTATGAAAACATGAACAATCTTTATGATATATTTGTTCCTCAAACGGAACTTTCCTCTGAACAAGAATTTTTTTTAGATCCTTCTACTTCTAATGTTTCTTCTGAATTGAGTTTAGATGAGTTGGATGTACCTCCAAAAGAGATACCTAATGAGGGTAAATTGCTAAAATTGTTTGTTAATTTGGAAAATGTAATTAAAAAGTTAGTAACCTTTAATCTTGATTTTCACATGGATAAACGTAAAAATGTAGATAAAAAAGGAATACAACGACTTTTTTCTCATGAGGTAGTTCCGATTTCACGTTCATTAAACGAATGCTCAACTATTATTCAACACGAGATTACAGAAGAAGTAAAGGAGGTGTTAGATATTTTTGAGTCAATGGAAAGCAACGTTGATAGAACAACAAAGAAAAATGATATTTTGCAAAATAAGATGAATCAACTCTTGGAAACAAACATAGATAATGATGTTAGGAATCTTGCCATACAGTCTTATATGGAAATTAAGAACAAAGAAGAGATTGAACGGTTTTCAAAAGAGTCAAAAGATGGTGATAAGTTTTGTAATGATGTTGTTGAAGTTAAAGAAAAGTTGTCAAAACAAATTGGTCAACTTGAAAATAATTTTGCCAAACTTGAGGCACAAAGCATTGCTTTTGAAATATCACTTCAACACAAAACTCAAGAAAACAAATCTTTGAAAACATTGCAAAAAGAAAATGAGAATTTTATGGCATCATTACAAATTGAAAATGCTCATTTGAAACAAACTTACAAAGATTTGTTCCAGTTCAAAGTTCAAGAATTGAAGCCATTCAATGTGATGAAGTCAAAATAAAGTTTGATTTTGATAAGATAGAAACTCAAAACATTGAGTTGGAACATCAGGTGGCTTCATTACTTAAGGAAAATGAACAGTTGAAGTTGACTTACCAAAATTTGTTTGATTCAATCAAAAAGTCACGGGTTCAAACAAAAACTTTAAATGTCATAAAAAATGAGGCAGAAAATTTGAAGTATCAATTGTTTCAATTTACAAAAAAACAAAGTTTAATAACATTTTGGGAAAGATTGAATTATTCAAAAAGAATCATTTTGATTCCTTTTCAAGTTTAAATGTTGATTCTAATAGTTCTGAACTTGAAACGGAATTGGGGGAGAAAAGGAATCTTTTTGAAAATAAAACATAGGTTCTTCAAACAAAGATTGACGAGCTTGAAAATGTGTTAGCTCAACAGAAAAAAGATTTTGAGAATGCAAAGATTTGTTTTTCAAATAAAGATTGTTGAGTTGGAAAAGACTTTGGCAAACAAACAAAAGAAAATTCTGATTTGTTGATGAAAATTGATAATCTTGAGAATGCTTTCGCTGATGAAGAAAAAATGGCAACAACAAGGAAATTAACTACTTTTGATGAAGAAAACTGTGATTTTGGATCAAAGGTTACTGATCTCGAAAAGATCATTGCTCAAAAGATAAAAGATTTTGATGATGTCAAGCTCGAATTGTCGAACATAACAGCTAAATTCGAAGCATATTTTGAAAAACTTAAAAATACAAAAGTTGTTCTTGAACAACAATTGGCTCGTAAAGTTGATGATTCTAAAGCTGAAAAGGATCAATTTTTCAAAGAAATTAATCATTTGAGTGCTCAACTTGAAAATCTGAGAGGGAAATCTGTGGAAACTAAGTTTGATAAACCTTCAATTTTGGAAAAACCACCCGTTGATAAACTTTTGATAAATTCTCAAATTTCAAAATCATGGTTTACTCCCAAAGTTGTTGTGTAAAAGGATTTGTCAAAACCAGTCACTGCATAGTCTTTGTCTAAAAATGAAAAAGATCAGCTTTTGAAACGAATTGCATCTTTAGAATCAAAATTAGCATCACAAGATCTTTGTTCTTGTCAATAAGAATACCATACGCTAAGAACTGCGTACAATGTTCTTGTCAAAAAGGAAAACCAAAGTTTCAAACTCTTCAAAACCTAAAGTAGGTGTTTTGGAAAAGGTTCACACGGGTGAATTCTCAAAACCGTTTTCAAAAAGGGTTTCTCAGTTTACAACCTATTCTTTGCAAAAAGATAGGAAGTTTTCTAAGAAATCTCAAAGTTTTAAAACACCTACTCCTCAAAAGGTTCTTAAGACAAGTGCTTCAAATGCAAAGAATCAAGTTTTTGAAACTCTAAACTCTCGTTTTACACCGGTAAAACAAGTGTGGAGGTTTTCTAAGAAATCTCAAACTTTTGAAACACCTAATTCTCAAGTGGTTTTTAAGACAAGTAATTTAAAAGATAAAAATCAAGTTTTTGTAACTTCACACTCTCGTTTTACATCGGTAAAACAAGTGTGGAAACTAAAGCAAAGTCGTTCAAATTCTTTGAAATATTCCAAAACAGAAATGCTTTCGATTTAAAAAAAGAGTGACTCAGCTTTGAAAAACAAAAACAGAGGACGATTTTTAAATGGTTCAAAACTGAATTTTCAGAATGTTACACCAAATGCTAATAACAAATTAAAATCTTCTTCGTTAACAAGATTTAAAACTCCTCAAGAAACACCGAGTTTCAATAGTCAATGGAAAATCAAAAGGAAATTTAGATCTCCGTTGATTCCACGAGAGTTGTTTTCAGTTGAAACACCAATTTCAAGCTCTCAGAGGAACTCAACGTCTTTACATCAACTTGACTCAACTTTTAAATGGTTTTCAAAACTTGGCAAACCCGTTAGCGCCGTGCTTAAATGGGTACCAAAAGTTGTTTTCTAAATTTGATGTCACATTGGTTTGTAATCAAATGTCAGATTGCAACCTGTGCCTCAAATAAAAGGAAAATGTACGTTTCAGTGCGTTTATCCTTAAAAACGAAAAGAGAAATCTTTTCGGTCTTGATGTACCACCCCCAAATAGGGTCTCAGCGGAATAATGAGTCCGGGAGCGTTACATCATAGATCAATAGTACAAGATATGAGAACAACCTATAAAAGAGTCGTTTGAAATACAATACATTGGATTTATTGAAACTGTTTAATACAAATCACAACGGCTTAAATTGTTCCACTTTTGATAAACGAGATTTTAGATAATAACAAGTATCCCAAATGTAATGACTCTAAATCTTTAATGCATAACTCCCCAAAAGAGTGACCCCAATGTATCATTAGCACCTCGTACCTCATTGACCTGAGAAAACCATGCTTTAAAATGTCAACATAAAGTTGATGAACTCATAGGTTTATGTAAATATAATGTAGGACCGCAAGATTTCCAAGTGTATGATAATGCAACAGATGCAAACATCACAAAGTGTAATTACATTTTCATAAGCTCATGACACCGAAGCTCGACATGTATGAATTGCAATATAAATTGCCTACATTGCCCGTGATGATGTTCTAACCCACAACATCTAAATTTGACATGGTATACATCCGTTAGTTCACTCCGTGACACTAGTGAGAGCTACTCACCTGGATGGGGATGTCAATCCCAAATAGATCTATTTGTAACATTCGCGCTCACATAAAGTAATTGACAGTTCATGATAATGGGCTCAGTGGGTTATCGCTACCTAGGCAAACACGTAATCATGAATAAAATGTACACTTGCGTCCAATTTGTAAAACATAGCATGTTCTCACCCTAAAGATGTAAATCATTTGAATAATTATAAAGCGTAGGGCTATGAACTCTCCTCAGTAAGTAGTCCTCTGTGAATGATAAATATATCCAAGCATCGCAATTGAATCACACTGTTAAATACCTAAGTAAATACAGCCAGTCTTAGTCTACAAGTTTAGGCTAACGACTTAATGCATAAACTATAATAAATTGCTAGTTTATATATATTGTTATCACTTATGTGGTGGTGCACATGTTTATTATATTTGTCTTTACTTGTTGGCTCTTGGGAAGGTATACGACTACACACGTACCAGTATATGTATAAGCGTCATAAATAAATATAGGTATATTTACTAAATAGTGTTTTAGTTTGCATAATATCCGATAAATGTTATAACTTGTCTGATACGTTAAGTGTTGATTAAAATCACTTTCGTTAATAAAATACCCTTAGGTTTTCTATATTTTTTAAAAAACAGTCCCTAGACTTATAAAAATCTGTTTGACAGTTTTAACCCTAAAGTTTTCATTTTGACACTTTTAGTCTCTTAACTTGTAAAAATTACATTTTTAATCCCAATTAAGATTTTCAAAGCATATAAGCTCTCACTAAGCTCATTTAAGCTTAATGAAACTGTTAAGCTAAAAAATAAGCTCGGGTGAGCTTATTTGAGCTTATTGGGCTCGTTAGCCTAATAATTTTAACCCGAAAGGTTTCAAAAGATCCATTAAAGTTTTATAACATGATACAACTTATTTTTCTAGTCTTAATAAGCACTTATGGGTCTGTTTAAGCTGTTATTACTTTATGGCTTATTCCATAAGCTATAAGCTCTCGGTAATGGGCTTTTGGGCCCATTAAGAGTTCGTTAAGGGTTTTTAAAGTGTGGGCTTATTTCCAAGAGGACCAATGATCCATATAAATCTTTGATAAGCCGTATAAGCTGAATAAGCTCACAATTAAGTTGTTCAAGCTTATTCATGGCTTATGGGCTCCCCTTTGGCTACGGTAATGGGCTGCCAAGTCCATTAAGGGTTTGATTAGGTTCCTAATATATTTTTGAGGTCTATGTAAGTCCAATAAGTATATTAGACCCCTTAATAAGCTCAAGGAGCTTACTAATAAGCTGTGGGCCCCATAAGCATGGCTTGTTGGGCCATTTTGGCCCATTAGTGGGCTGTTAGGTTTAAATGAGCCCTTTAGTGGCCCGTTAAGCTTACTAGTGATATTAGGGCTTGCTAAGAATACTAGTGTAACACCCCCATTTTTACATATAGCAGCGGAAGCTAATCTGGGGTATTACTTTAAGGTACAACAGTCATAATCATAGAAAATGAATCAAAAAGAGTCGTTTATGAAAATAAGTTATCATTCATTATTTCTTTAGAGTTTTTACAAATGAAAGGTTCCCAAAATCTATACAATAAAGTTTGAATGATAACGGTTTTTTCATCTTCATGTCCTCGTCACTCCGTGTCATTAGTTACCTGAGATAAAACATGCTAAAAAGTCAACATAAAGATTGAGTGAAATCCATAGGTTTAAGTAATATAATTTGAATGCAAGTGCGATATTTGGGTTACGTTGATATACACTCGGTATTGAAAAAAATATATTTATTATTGCCATTAGCTCATGAATCTGAAGCCTTAGGGTATGGTGATACGTTATAGCCCCTGCGGGTACCTTTGCCAAAATACCCGCGTGATTTCTAATGATGTGCAATTGGTTACACGTAACTGGGTACACCAACGGGGAGTCCAGCCCAAATAGATCTATTCACATCATTCGCGCTTACTACGGAGAGTAATTAACGGTTCATGATTATGGGGACTTAAAGGCAAAGCAGTTACTTAGGCAATAGTAAATTGAAATAGCATACAGAAATAATTGCATTCATGTTTATAGCATGTATCCCCCTCGCGGGTTTATAAAAAGATTGAAATGCGAGGCTATGAACTCACCTGAACAGTTATAGGGAAATTGATAGCAAATGTATATGAAATGAAAGTAACGGCTTCGTCACGGGCAACCTGGGGTAATATATGTCAAGTCTTAGTTTGATTGAATATGTAAGATTTTACATCGATGTCAGTTTTGATATTAAAATTATCATAACACCGTTCGGGCCATCATAATTCAGAAGTCATTCAGTAAACGTTTGAGGAGCTAGGGCACTTTAAATCGTAAACCCAACAACTCAGTCAGAACATAATACCAAGATGAAACTCCTTAATATGAAGCTCCCTAGTATTGTGGTATGATATGAATTCGGGACATGATTTTTGAAAGCACATCGATGATGAATGATATAATAGTTATAACATAAGCAGTTTTAAGCATTTTATTCAATATCTGGAAATGTTAAGCACGTCAAGCGTTAATTAAAGTTATGTCTGGTAATGTTTTGAATGTGTTTTTATACTTTTTCAAAATGTTACATTTTAGACCCTTGAGTTTGAAAAGTGGCAGAATATACCCTTGGAGTTTGCACTTTTACGACTTTGGTCCCTCAAGTTTAAAAGATATACCAAGTAAACCTTGTACTTTAAAAAGTGACATAATATACCCTTGTAGTTTTAACTTTAATAAAATGACACTTTTACTCCGTTTAGTTATAAGTTTCTGAAAATTATGATATATACCCCTTGCATGGATTATAATTACAAAACATGTCCAAATTGCCATGAAAGCTTATTTTAACATTTCAATAGACATTTATAAGTTATAATAAACTAAAATATGAAGATTTAACACAACGCAAGTTTAAATTAACGATTCGTTAAGCTAGGAAGTAAAACGGGTCAAATTAGGGTTTTAAAATGAAAACACGCGGGTTTTAAGATTAAATTATTTCATGACCTATCAAAGAACTTATTTGAACATTATATAAGCTTATTAGGATAGATTATAATAATAGTTTACAAGTTTAGCTCATAGTTTAAGTAAAAACATGAAATTAGGATTTCGGGTGTACGATTTTGGATAAAAAAGGTATAACACATTAGTTTTTGAGTTCAAAGCTTTATATTATGATTTTAGCATGATCATATGAACATTATTAAGGTATGCATACAGAATATAAGCTTAGAGAACCTGGTCTTGAGCTTATAGCTTAGAAACGAGTCAGAATCGGGACTTTTAGCTTCGTACGCCTAGAATAATGACTCCTGGGCTTTGTTTCTTGGTTTCTTTTGCTTCCTTTCTGAACATGAGCCTTATTAAGATCAATTAGGATCTATTAGAGCAAAGGATTTCTTCTATGTAAGGGTTATAGAGGAGGAAGTAGGGGATGAAGAAAAATGAAGAGTTATGGCTTCTATTTATAGTCATTTGAAGGTGAGGAGGTTAAGGAAGCCTTAGGATCTGATCTTGACACATGTATGGGCTAGTATATGATGTGTAGCAGCTAGAAGATCAAGTGTGGAGGTCTAGATTGTAGCTTGAAGGTGTTGGATGGCCTTGGAGCTTGCCGCGGCTGAAGTAGCAAAAAGAGAGGCCATGTGCCTTCATTTTTAACCAAGAAATGGTCTAAGCAGGTGGGTAAGCTGCTTAAGGGTTTCTAGAAGGAGTTCATGTAAGTATCTTGCACATGGATGGGTCTTAAATGGGTCAAAGAAGGCAAAGAAAGGGTGCGGGTCTGTTTTGAGCTCGACAAGGGTTTTCACAAGTTTTCTTGCTTGCATTTCGTGTACAATGATTAAGGATGGTTGATATATGTTCTCAAGGTCTGTAATAAGAAGTGTCATTAGGATTTAGCAATTGGTTTGAGTTAAAACGGGTCAAAAATGAAGAAATGAGGTCGCGGTTTCCAAATGGGTGCGATTAGGGTTTTCTTGTCTTTTCATGCTTATAATTCAAGCATGCTTGTAATGTGATTGATAATATGTGTTTACAAGGATCATATCTTGACTTATTAAAAAAAATAATGGGTGGTTTGGTTTAAAATGGGTTGGATTTGAGTAAATAAGGATACGGGTTGGATTAGGGCTTGTAATGGTTTCTTTAGGGTTTCTAGCTTTCTATTTCTTGTATATTGCAAAAGTAATGATGGATAATGATGGATAATGGTTTGTAAACTCATTTTATGAGTTTACAATGACTCTTGGTTGCTTAATTGAGAATGAAATGGTTAGAAACGAGAAAACGGGTTAAATGATCATTTAGGGCTCATTTTGGGTTTCTCAGATTCATTTTACGTACAATTGAAATAAGATAATGAAGTAATGATGTAATAAGATTTACATGATTGTAAAATAATTTATTACAACTTATTTGAGTGTTGGTTTGGGTTTATAATCAAGAAACGGGTCATGGTTTAGAAACTAGCTCGGTTTTAGGGTTTAGGGTTTTGAATTAGGGTTTTGAGTGTAAAAAGATGTATGAAGATTTATGAATAGAATAATTAGGTTTTACATATTTTATATTGAGTGTAGTAGCTTGCACACAAGTGATGATGAAGAAATTAGAATGAAAACAGAGGTAAAACGGCTATTTTAGAGATCATGCTTAATGACTTGTACATTGAGCTTTTAGAGACTTGTACTTTGACTTGAAGAGATTTTATATTTCAAATGAGATGTTATATTGCTTGTACATATTCTTTAGTATCTTGTGCATTCATTTAGATGTTAATCCTTCATGGAATTAGGGTTTAGAGGCATCCGATAACGGTTTAAAGCCTGTTTTGATATAATGTTGCAAATGGTACCTTATATAAGTAATGTACTTTGTAAGAATGATATTATGATATTGAATTGATATATTATGATGATTTCTTAACATATATGAAGATAGGATTGCCATATGTAGGTTGCCTGAGTCTGTTAGCTTTAGTTATGCAAGAAATGTTGCATATTGAGATAGTGGCAAAGTAATGTAATGTAATAAAGCGAAAAATTTCCCTAAAAAAGGTGAGTTCAAATATAACTGATAGATTGTACATCATCTAACTTAAAAGATAGATATTTACATGTACGAAAATTACGGGTTGTTATAGTCCCACGTCCTTATAGAAATCTCGTCCCGAGATTTGATTTGATGTTGAAGTGATGATTGAAAACAGATGAGGATATTTGGCACGAATTTCGTCTTCATGTTCCCATGTAAACTCTGGTCCTCTTTTAGAGTTCCATCATACTTTGACTATAGTAATATGACTTTGCTTTAGCTGCTTGACTTCACGCTTCATTATTTCCACTGGTTCTTCTACAAAGTTGAGTTTGTCGTCGAGTTGAAGTTCTTTCATTGGAATAATAAGAGATTCATTGGATAAGCACTTCTTGAGATTAGAAACGTGGAAAGTATTGTGGATACTACTAAGCTCTTCAGGAAGCCCTAGTTTGTATGCTACTGGGCTAAGAATTTTGAATGGTCTAATGTATCGTGGATTAAGCTTTCCTCGTTTTCCAAATCGAAAGATACCCTTACGGGGTGATACTTTTAACATAACACGATTGCCAACTTGAAATTCTAAAGGCTTTTGCCTTACATTGGCGTAACTTATTTGTTGATCTCTTGCAGCTTGCAAACATTGACGAATTTGTATGATCCTTTCAGTGGTTTCTTGAATTATTTCTGGTCCCGTAAGTTGAGAATCTCCAACTTCGGCCCAGCAAATAGGTGATCTACACTTTTGTCCATAAAGTGCTTCGAACGGTGCTGCCTTGATACTGGAATGATAACTGTTATTGTAGGGAAATTCTACCAATGGTAAATGTTTATCCCATCCTTTCCTGAAATATATAACACAAGCTCGTAGCATGTCTTCGAGTGTTTGGATGGTTCTTTCACTTCGTCCATCGGTTTCAGGATGATATGCTATACTTATGTCTAGTTGAGTACCCAAAGCATTTTGTAATGATTGCCAGAATCTGGATGTGAAATGACTGTCACGATCCAAGATGATAGAGATTGGCACGCCATGTCGAGAGACTATTTCTTTGATGTATAACCTCGTAAGAGTTTCCATACTATCAGTCGCTCGAATGGGTATGAAATGTGCTGATTTGGTAAGACGATCGACAATGACCCAGATGGCATCATGTCCGGTTGAGGTTTTGGGTAGCTTTGTAACAAAATCCATTGTTATTCTTTCCCATTTCCACATAGGAATTTCTGGTTGTACCAATAAGCCGGATGGCTTTTGACATTCTGCTTTAACTCTAGAACATGTCAAACACTTGCTAACATATTCTGCGATGATTGCCTTCATGTTAGGCCACCAATAGAGTTTCTTTAAATCATGGTACATCTTATCAGAACCCGGGTGAATAGAATATTTTGATTTATGAGACTCATGCATGATTAAGTCTCTCAAACCGCCAAAAAGTGGTAACCAGCTTCGGTTTTTGATACAACGAGTTCCATCAGGACGAATTTCAAATGATTTGTCCATTCCTCGTAGGTTCTCGTTTTTGACATTTTCTTCTTTGAGGGCTTCATTTTGGGCTTCGAGAATTTGAGATGGTAATTTTGGATGAACGGTTAAGATTAATGCTCGAACTCGGAGAGGTTTGATTCGTTTCTTTCGGCTTAAGGCATCTGCTACAACATTTGCCTTTCCGGGATGATAGCAAATCTCACAATCATAATCTGCGAGTAATTCTAACCATCGGCGTTGCCTCATATTCAATTCTTTTTGACGAAGAATATGTTGAAGGCTCTTGTGATCAGTGAAAACTGTACACTTTGTACCGTATAGATAGTGTCTCCAGATTTTAAGAGCGAATATTACTGCTCCTAATTCAAGATCATGAGTGGTATAGTTTTCTTCATGAGGTTTGAGTTGTCGAGATGCATAAGCAATGACTTTTTCTCTTTGCATTAATACAGCTCCTAACCCTTGAAGAGATGCATCACAGTAAACGACAAAATTATCGTTTCCTTCTGGTAATGCTAAGATTGGTGCTTCACAGAGTTTTTGTTTAAGGAGTTGAAAAGCTGATTCTTGTTCTTCGCCCCAGATATAACTCTTGTTTTTCTGGGTTAATTTAGTCAAAGGCTTTGCAATTTTTGAAAAACCTTCGATAAATCTTCGGTAATAGCCGGCGAGTCCTAAGAATTGACGCACTTCTGTGGGTGTAGTGGGAGATGTCCAATTCTTAACAGCTTCAATCTTGGCAGGGTCAACATGAAGTCCTTGACTATCGATGAGATGACCAAGAAATTGCACGATATGAATCCAGAAATCACATTTAGAGAACTTGGCATACAATTTATCTTTTCGGAGTAATTCCAAGATAATTCTGAGATGATTTGCATGTTTTTCTTTGTTACGAGAATAGATAAGAATATCATCGATAAACACTATTATGAATTTGTCCAGATATGGTTTACATACCAGATTCATGAGATCCATGAATACAGCAGGTGTGTTTGTTAAACCAAATGGCATGACTTGAAATTCATAATGTCCGTATCTCGTTCTGAAAGCAGTCTAAGGAATATCTTCTTCCCTTACTCTTAGTTGATGATAATCTGATCTTAAGTCAATTTTTGAATAAACGCTTGAACCTTGAAGTTGATCGAATAAGTCATCGATCCTTGGTAATAGATAACGATTCTTTATGGTAAGTTTATTTAACTCTCGGTAATCGATACACATTCTGAAAGATCCGTTCTTCTTTTTAACAAATAAAACAAGAGCTCCCCAAGGCGATGGACTTGGTCGAATGAAACCTTGGTCGGTTAGTTCTTGAAGTTGGTTACATAACTCCTGCATTTCTAAAGGAGCCAATCTATAAGGTGTTCGAGCTATAGGTGATGCTCCAGGGATTAAGTCAATTTGGAATTCTACTTGACGAACGGGAGGAAGACCAGGTAGATCTTCAAGAAAAATATCTGGAAATTCTTTGACTACGGAAATGTCTTCTAGTTTCTTCTCGTCTGATTTCTTCTCCATTACTTGAATCATGAAAACTTAACAACCTCGGGATATATACCTTTTGGTTTTTATATAGGATATGAGATTTAGTCGAGTTTTACTTTGATGTTTTACTTCGATAACCTCGATGATTAAGTTTCACCGTTGATTGGAATGTGAAGACTTTTCATCACAGAGAATTTGTGCATGATACTTGGATAAACCAGCCATACCGATGACAACGTCGAAACTACCAAGCTTAATTGGCATGAGATCTATTTCGAAAGTTTGATTTAGCAGGGTTAAAGTGCAACCTTTAATAACAGTGTTTGTGCTTACTAAGTTTCCGTCAGCCATTTTGATATCGTAAAATGTATCTATTGTAATAGATGGAATATTTAGCTTAGAGGCAAGAGATATGGATATAAAGATTCTATCAGCTCCTGAATCAAACAATACTTTGACTAAATGCTGATTTAATAGAAACACAATACTTTGACTAAATGCTGATTTAATAGAAACATACCCGTAACTACGTTTGGGTCTTGTTGAGCATTCCTATCTTTATGAGGTTGTAGGGTTTTTATTGTTGTGATGTATTCAATATATGTGAGGGATAAAACTAGCGTAAATGATTATTTTATTTTAAATATTTCAGTAAAGAGCTTCATATTAATATAGATTTGTGATCACTCGGGGGGATAGGAATGATATATGCAGCGAGTGTACAGTAATGACGTGCTAGGTTATCTGTGACTAAGTTTCAGAAAATCAATATATGTTCAGTCCTGAAAAAGCGAGGTGAGATTCATCTATGATAACAGAATACAGACTTGCTAACAATCATCTAACTTAAAGTACTTCACACTAACTGTCACGATATGCATAATGATAAAATGTGAGTGCAAGTACGGGGTGTTATGTGGTTGTTTTTTGTTTTAAAAATACGTCAGAGAGTGGGGTGTTTAGTCTTGACTATTATATCAATCAAACTAAGAAATTGACCACATGGATTAACACGCAAGAGTTCTCATTTACACACATAAAAGACACCATAACACACTAGAGCATTTACAATGACTGATATTCTCTCATAGTGATTCTAGGTTCTATCTTTGCTCTAACAACTTTTTCTCATATGTCTGACGCATTGTTACTACTCATTTAAATAATACGATTGCTATCTCAGGCGATTTCGGCTATAACGATATCCTAGACACCACGACAGACATGACTCATATGCGCTCTGCATATTTTCAAATCGATCTTCTTATGCAAGCCCTAGCGAGTGATGGAGATCTTGGCTTCGTACGATATAAAACATAATGCAATTTTATATATTCTCGTGAGTGCTATCCAATCCAATTGAGAACTACATGAAGCAGAAAGTCAACCTGCTCTTTGACTATCCATAAATCCCCATAATCATGAACCGTTTAATATCACTCTCATTAAATTAAGTAAGGGGCCCGGAAGTAAAAAGACTGCGTGATACATTGTCCAGACTTTTTCAAGATGTTGTGGCTCAAATACTTTGGATGGCGATCACAATTAAACCCCTGAAAAATATGAGGCCTTGTGCTCAAATAAAATAATCCCTTGTACTGCGATAATAAAATTGCCATTGCTTTATGTTGCAATAACGGTCCAGCACCTCCCGCTCAAGCATATTGACATAAGTACATCACTATCATGAAAAAGGCAAGGTGGGAAAACAATGGGGGTTGGGAGCTGTATTTTGTCATACAGAGTATCAACGGGCAGAGCGTCTTCTCCAAGCCTCAGAAGCGATAACAACGGAAGTTCGTCTCAAAAACTTGTAATGCAAAGCTTTCCCCCGAATAAGCACTGATAAAGCCTGCGGACGAGAGGAAAGAGTATTGGGCAGGTAAGCTATCCACAATTTAATATGTAATAATATTTATAAGAATATCAATAAAAAACCAAAAAGATTTGTTTATATTTAAATTTTTTCAAAAAGAAAATAAAAAATATAAAACCACGAATAAAAAGAAAATAGAATATAAAAAAAAATTAGAAAAATACAAAAATATGTTTTACATTGCAATGCATACAATCATTTACTAGAACGTCTACAGAAAAATTCATTCAATAAATGGTAACAAAGGTGTAAATAAATTTTCGACACAGAAAACTGTTCCATATGGCTTTGCTATATTTCAGATAGCAACCCGGTCAACCAACTTAAAGGAAATTTATTCTGACAAAAATAAAACTAGACCTCTCAAACTCAGAATTCAAATTTATCATAAGGGCAAGGACCACTTAAATTACCAATAGGGCATAAAAGAGCTTGTTTTTACTTTTTCAAACAACCGAGGCCACCTTTATACGACAAAAATTAATGTACGAGTCAAAGTTCATTGTCTCACCTTTATCACAATCAAAATAACTCTTTATTTTTATGAATTTGAAATAAATCCAATAAAATACAACCCATCTTTGGATAGACGCAAAAAATCAATTTATTTAAGACAATTTGAACTAACGAAATAACGACTACATCTCTTAAAATAAACGGGTTCCACTATTTATGAGGGGGATAAATTGTAAATTATCATCTTCAAAATTCATCAAAGTGATAAATGAAAAAGGTTTATTAAACCATAAACGAATTACTAATATAAAGGAGGAGTTAAATAAAAGTAAATAACATCAGTTGTGGGCTTTATATTGTTATGTATATTAGCCGATTAAGGATTAAAATATCAAATGTCGATAAAGCTTATAGTATAGTTGCAGTTAAAACATTAGGGACTAGTTTGTGCTTTAGTAATAATTATTATTTGGCCTAAGGAAACTTGTTTATATGAGCAAAATCGTAAAAGGTATTTACTAAGGGGGCAATTTGTGCAAAGAAATCAAAAAGATTTTTAACATCAAAGACACCCCCTTAAATATACTTTATCCACTGTTCATGAAGTAGAACGCACAAGCACATAAAATACAAACGACAACTCCTTAGATTTTTCCTAGCCACCATTATAGCTAAACACATGCGTTCCAACCTTTAATAAAGAACTAAGACAAACATGTATTTTAACTTCACTTAAATGTAATCTAAGTATTAAGTGATTCATTACTATCTTCCCATCTAACAAACTATCTATGTCAAAGTAATTAAGCGTTAAATTCATCATAAATTCTCTTTTCTATCTCATCAAAAAAAAAAAAAGAAAAAAAGAGAAAAACCTTTAGATAAATGGTCAAAAGGTTCTTCGAAAATAATAAGAGTTAGAAAATACCAAAAATTTTGATTTAAGGGTTTTGATGGGAGAAGGTATTTAAGAACACTTGTTGAGAGTAATCGATTTTTCTCTCTTAAGGTTATTAACCTCATATAAATAATGATATGATTAGATAACATCTTTGATAGGATCCAGTGAATATTTAGGAAATAGAAACAAGAAAACAAAAAAAATATATTAGTTGGGTTTGGTTTTTAATGAGAGATGGATGAACTCCTTTGATGAATGCTTGAGTAAGTCTAAAAACAAGAGACACAAACAACATATAATCATATCTTGATTATTTCTTGGTTCTAGTGTTATCACCTCATTTGGGTTGGAAATAATTGCAAATTATCTCAAATGCTATTCTTATCTTGATAATTTGTGGACAATCATATCATGTTTAATATTGATTACCCATCCATGTTGATATGGGTTCTAAGTGGGCTCTCATTATGTAAAATGATTTTGGATTGTTTGAAAAGTTGTAGGTTTTTGGTGATTTTTTGAAAATTTCTTTATGCGAACTAAACATTTTGTGTAGCTAAAAAAATTAAAAAAAAAAAAAAGCATGAAGCTGATAAAGGCGAACTAAAATCAAAATTTTTTGTATCTGCGGGCTACGAAAAAACCCTAAAACTAACTAACAACCTCAAAACCCACAAAACAATGTATTGTAAAGGCGAACCTAAAAAAAAAACAACAACCTAACCACACACCCCCCTACCCCACAACCCGCCCCCCCCCCCCCCGCCCGGCGCACCACCCCCCCCCCACCCACACCCCACCCCCCCACAAACCCCTCGCCCTCCCCTCACCAAAACCAACTTGCTCAAAACCCCCCCCCCACCCCCCCCCACCCCCCCCCCACCATTTTCTGCTGCAAACCAACTGGTGCTCCAACCCCCCCCCCCCCAGCACCAACCCAACTTTCCCCCTTTTTGTTGACTTTTACTCCACACCTAAAAAACCCCCCCCCCCCCCCCCCCCGCCTTCTCCAACCCCCCAAATTAACCAAACTCTCTAAGTAATGGGTCATCCGGCCCCGCATAACCAACCACTACAACCACACTGTGTTTTCAAACCAACACCTAACACGCCAACACCTCCCACAACCCACACAACACCGCCCCACGCCAACAACTCCAACAAAACCACCCCAGGACACCAAACGCTAGTAATACACGTCCACACATACAAACACACAAATCACACTCCACGACCAGCAGAAACAACAAAAAAAACCACAACACCGGTAACAAACACCCCACAACATAAAACAACACACCCCACCTTAAAGCAACAACAACACAACACACCCGACCCCCCACACAGCACCCCCCCAAACCAACCCCGAACACGCCATCCACTACATCGACCCAACAACCCAAACAAAACAACCATATCAACCACAACTGCCCCCACATCACCCAGAGCCACGACCACCCCACCAACACCAATCCAACCACACCGCCAACCACCCCCTCCCCCCGCAATCAAACGTCTTATAACTTTTAACATGCTCCCATGGGCGCAAGCCAAAGATAACTCAATCTCAATCTATTGCCTCAAATGGGAATGAATCGTCATACAATTTCCGATACAGCATGGGGGACATGCCAAAAGTTAAAGTATGCCTGAATGCTCTTTTGGTATTAATTAATTCATCTTATGGGTTTATAATTTTATGAGCCTGCTTGTACAAATAATGCCTTAAATCCCTTATAGTCTCAATAAAATCACACATCCCCTTCATCAAAAACTATCAACTTGACTACTAAGAATTTAATTTTTTAACTAAAAAGAAAAAATAAAAGAAAAAAAAAAAACAAGACAAAAACAAAAAACTAAAAAAAACAAAAAACATCAAAAGATAAAAAAGCGAACAAAAAAAAAAAAAAAAAACAAAAAAACAAAAACAAAGGTGGGGTTTGGAGTTACACTTGCGCACCGAACTATGACAAACAACCAACCAGTCTAGCACCAAAAAAATATATATAAGAAAAGAAACTGCAACAACAAAAACTAAGCAGAACTATGTTCACAAAAAAATCACAACAAATTTGCTCTTGCAAGCTATTGGGTGCACTAAAAACAAGACGAGAATGTCAAATGTGCCCCATGTAGCTAGCTCCTGACATACCCCAAGGAACCCACCTATCAAGTATTGTCTTGGATATTCTTGCTCTCACTACCATTTCACCAGTCTTTTCTTTACCCTCTCATCCTGCAAAATTGTACCCCAATGATATATAAGGCAAACATTTTTCTTCTCCTAATCCACTTCTGGGCCATACCATCAAAAAGCATGAGTCATCTCTTACATCTTAAACCAATTCCAGATAGACAAGCAACGTAATAAAGCCAATGGAAATTGAAGAAACATAGAGATTCATTCAATCAGAATAAGTACTAGACATCCAATACAATAATATTGAAGAACTACCTCCCACAAAAAGCAGCAGAAATTAACTCCATCATCAAGTAACTTGGCCACCTGGGAATGTTAAGAAATCACGAGTTGGTGGATTGATCGTATGCATTAACTCGTTAGAGAGCTTATTGCTGCAAATCATCAACAATACTCAATGTGGAAAAAAAACAGGTCTTACAAGATACGACTTATTCAAGAGCTTCAATTACTCTATATAGATAATAGTACCATAATAAGAACAGAAAAAATTGAGCGGGGACCGAAAATTAGTGATGAAAAATAGAGGTTGTGGCCGTGTGTCCGTAGCTATGCAAAAACAGGAGCCTTACCCAAAGTTCTACACACCGCAAGACACCACCGGCGATGTGAAAGGAAATCTTGAACTAGACACAGAGACAGGGTGTTACCCCCCAGCTTAGCCACAGCTCCTCATCTACACTCCCCTAGGCCCCCACCCGTTTGCAGCCTACTCCCGTACCCCAATCCCTCCCCCCGGCTTCATCCCTCACCCTTCTCTTACCCCGGGCATCGTGCCCAACCCCACACCTCCCCTCAACCAAATTTTTCTTGTATCCCTTTCCCCATCCATGTATTTTTGTTGTTTCTCCCTACCTTTGTTGCTCATATATAAGTTGGTTTATTTTTGTCCACCTAAAATGTTATTTTTTGATATAATTGTTTTTAATTTTTCTGATTTTATTTTATTTCTTTGTAGAGTGTAAATTTAATTTCTTTTTTTTTTTTTTTTTTTTTTTAATTTTTTTAGTTCCTCATTCTTTAATTGTCTACCCCTCTCCTGGAACACCCCCGCTCTCCTGGGGGATTAGATCCGTTTTCCCCGGGCTCCCTCTTTCCATGTTGCGCCCCCCATAAAATAGAAAATTTATTTATCTACTTCTCTATGGTGCACTAATTTAAGTATATAATCCTTTTTCCTTCTCATTTTCTTATATCTCTGATCCACTCCCAAATCTCTTCGTGCCTCCCCCCACCCTCTTCCCCCCGTCCCCCTCCCAATCCCTTCCCTCACCCTCCCACGCCCTCAACCTCCCCACCCCGACAAACCACCCAAAAACTATCCCCCCCCCCCCACAAACCCAGCACCATCCAACCACCCCCCAATCCCCCGATCACAAAACACACCAAATACGAAAACATTATACCATCATTCCTATCCAAGCAACAAACTTCCCGCTTCCACAAAGTATTAAAAAGATTGAAGAGAGTTACAATCTAACACCAACATAGGTTACAACGTCACAAATATAAATTCAATTAAAAAATAACAAGGACCCCAACCAACCAACCCCCATAACTAGAGAAACTTCCATAACCATGAATTAATAATGAAAACTTACAAAGATATAGATTACGGCTACACACCCAACATGGTTACGCCGTAAACATGACGATCAATAAATATGGGACTAAGAACAATGTCACTAACAAGTTACATTAAAAGGAAGGTTACAGGCGTACACCATATCTGGTTACTCTTAACCACTGCTTAAATAGGAATGCCTAGAATCGAATGTTACGGCGTTAACACCTTTATCCATACCGCGTAACAGGTTGATACCTATAATAGCTGCCTCATTCAAGCTATTCGACATCACTTCTCCACAGCCATGGAGAGGCATAAAGTGCTTCAACCTACAAAGAATTCCACCGAGATACCAAGGAAAACACACTTTAAATTACCTTTTGTTATGAAAGATCAAATACTAAGTATTGTACTAAAAATGATCATATCACTGGAATGATTAACTTTTATTTCTTTCCGTGTTTTCTGTTACCATGAGCGACTAAGCACTTAAAGTGCTAGCATAGTTATGAATTTACTTTTGTTATGATTATTTCCCAGGTAGATTATTGTTTGTTAGATATTCTTAACTATCGTGTAACCCTGGGTTGGTATACGGTGGTTTAGACCATTATTTCCCCCATTATAGATATCTTGTCAATATGGGATCCATCGGGTACTCGGGAGGATCTATGACTCCGACCCCTAGTGTAGGAACTAACCGGTCACCACACTTATCACTCAATATACTTAAAAAGCACAGGAATTCTTTCAGAGGGGGTTAATAATCTTTATAGTTATTAGATATATTTTGGGAATAATTGGGATTAATCATTGCAACCTGGATATCCTACCTCCTATACGATTTGGACTGAGTCGGAATTGCGGTAAGTATAGGATAGACTATATATGATTATTCAAGTCTGTCGAACTTAGAAACCACTAATGAAACCATAGTTTAACATTGCACAGGAAAACATTTTCATAACAGTAGTAATGAAGTAACTAGTTTATCACGTTTTCTCTCCTGATAATCAACTCTTTTATATTTCGGTATTTAATTTTATTGTTATTTTAAATTCTTTTCAAATCAAATCAAAAACTATTTCTTAACGTGACATTTCAAATTAAAACTAATTACAATTTAGCTTTTGGGACGACCTCGGATTTACCATTCTATACTACCCACGATCGGGTTCTCTGTCTGTAGTGTGTTGTCAGGTAGATCGAGTTTTATAAGATTAAAATTTGGTAAAAATATATTTTAAAATAAAATACGCATCAAGTTTTTGGCGCCGTTGCTGGGGAGCTAAGAATCACTAGTTTAACATGAGTAATACAGAATAACCAGAATCAACTGTCAACGAATACCTAACTAGGGTAAGAGACGACAGCGGACCTGGAGTTGTCAGACCTTTATCTGAAAAAAAATATTAAGTTGAATTAAGGGGTGCAATGCAATGACGAATTAAAGGGACAATGTGTTTTCCTTGAACAATCCTAAAACCCCCTCGAACACATCTCAAATATCACATCTATTGTCAACCTCTTCCAATCTCCTAGAGTGTCAAGAGACCAGGTGATGCTAATGGCATTCCCTTTTACGTTGAAAGGAAAAGCTAGACTATGGATAAACCGGTTGTCAACGGGATCCATTACAACCTGGGACCTCCTGAAAAACGCTTTTCTAAGCAGATACCGCCTGCTTTCCCAAATTATCAAACAAACCAAAGCTATCAGAAATTTTAGACAAGAATGCAACGAACCCTTACATCTTGCATGGGAACGGTTCAACGATCTGCTTTATAACTGTCCAGAGCATAAAATCAATGAGCACGAACAACTACAAATTTTCTACCAAGGGCTAGACCCCAGAACTAGAAAAAAGGCAGATTTCAAGGGACCTATCCCAAGGATGACACCAGCCGCCGGAATTAAGGCCATCGATGAATTGTCAAAACACTCTCTCTCCTGGTATAAAGAAGAGGAATACAAGAAAAATGATTTTGACAAGGTGCTCAAACATATCAACGATTTCGAACACAACATTAGTGTTCTTAACGAGGAAGTACGAATGGTGCAACACCAGTACAAAACTCCTAATGATGAAAGGGATTCTCTTCTGGAAGAAACTATAAGCTCCTTCATTAGAGAAGCTCACTGGATGCAAAAGAAGAGCGGGAATTTTGTTTGGAGAACTAAAAGGAATTACGACAGGACGTTTAAAAATCAGGCTTCTACTATTAAAACTATTGAAAAGAAGAAATACCCACATCTGTTCTCAAAGACCGGGCCGTCGTCAAGTGCTGCGTCTTAAGCCTTGAGGACAAGGCTCAGCTAACCGGGGGAGACTATAACACCCCGTGTTTTAGGACAATGTACGATGTTAATAAAGTCACCATTTATTTTTAGTATTGTACGCGTTTGTTTTTAATTGTAATCGATACGTTAAATCGCGTAAGCTAAAAGTTATCATTCAATGTAAACGGGCGTTAAACAATTAAAAGTTTATATCTAACAAGTGTTATATGATTATTTAGAGGATAATTATTAACTTTGTTCATCATATTTTTATTGGTTACGTAAAATGCTTACGTTTCACGATAAAATGCGTTTAGGCATTCCCGGAAGTTCCAAAACCTAACTACGCCTAAACAAATACCCACGATTATACCCAATACTCAAATTAATAAATATAACAACATACATATGAGTATGTGGCCGAAATTCAAGTGCTAGGACCAAGTCTTACCTTGTTTGCAAGACTTGCCCTAAATATCTAGATATTACAAAATATCTAGGGAACCAAGTCTTACACCTTTGTAAGCACTTGGCTACTTGCACTATGAACCTTCCTAGTAAGTCCCTAACTATATATTTTCACTATATAATGCCTAATCAAGAAAGTAACACACACTTCTCTCATTTCCAAGGTGTAAACAAATCAAAACCTCTCTTTCTCTCCTCATCATAACCCACGACCAAAAACACCCTCCAAATCAAATCCATTGCTTGATTTTCTATCATTATACAAGCATATACACATCATATCTAAGGTATTCTAAGAAGGTTTCAAGGGTTGGTTAAGCTTTGAAAGGGTTTTAACAAGTTATTGCAAGATTAGGGTTTCAAACCTAATCTAGGGTTTATAAGCTTGTAAGCTTTGGTTTTGAATCTAAACACGGGTTTAGCTCCATCTTATCAACTCATACATCCATCCCTAAGGTCTTCCCTATTCCATTATACTTTTAATTATTATGATTATGTGTAATATGTTAATTATGGCTAAATCACCAACTAAGGCACTTTTTCATATGTAAATGAGTTTTCAACTAACACTTTATGTTTATGAATTTATGCACTTATTCTTATGTCATATGTCCATAATATATCATGGAAAAGTGAATATAAAAGTATGTTAACATATGGTTTAAGTATAAACATGTTTAGGTTAAAATTAGGGTTTTATAAGATTACTTAATCTTCACATATGAAAATAATGGAAAGTAAATTATTAAACTTGTTACAATGAATTTATAAGGACTATGGATGAACTTGGACATTATTATAAGTATCACATATGTTAAAAATAGCTATTAGGGTTTTTAAAGTAAACTACTAAATTAAATAATACATAAAACAAGGTTTTTATAAAGATATACACATGAATACTTAGGGGCTGTTTTGAATCCGAAATTCATACAGTGGGTTTGACATAATATAATAATAATACGTCTCGTGACGATTCCAAATAATACAAACACGAAAAACCATTTATAACAAAAAGATACGTTAATTACGAGTTTACGACTATAAATACTTTTATAAAACTATTTTTTAGAAAGAGTTACTATTCATAACAAGAAACTAATATTTTTAAAACATCTAAAATATGATATAACTTTTAATTACGAGATCGTACTCGAAAGAATCGCTAAAAACGGAACTATAACGAATAAACTACGACGTTTACGATAATTAAAGTTTATAAAAGTAATTTTATAAACTATGAACAGTAAAAAGTACTATTCATCAGTGGACTCAACTTTATAAAATATAATACATCTTTCAATAACAAAGACGTACTCGAAGGAATCACTAAAATCGGGATTAAAACGGATAAGTTATTACGATTACGAGTTTACGCTAATTAAAACCTAAAAACGAGTAAAATAGCTGTTGTGAACAGTAAAAACACTATTCATCGCAGAATATCAAAAACTTGAAAATGTAATATTTTGATCACTCGTCTTACTACGAAGACGTGGACGTAAGAAACGCGAGCAACGGACTTAAAACGACCAAATTAGGTCATTTTTACGAAAAGTATATTTATAAACGTTTTCACTTTATAAATATTATTTTACTAAAACGATTAGTCGGTGATTATGCTATATAGAATATTACGTGGTTATCAAAGTGCTATAATACTAGGGAGTTTCATAATGAGGCCTCTTCGGATGGCGTATCGACGAGTTGTTGGATTTACGATTTAAAGTGTCCTAACTCCTCGTACGTCATGTCATGACCTCTTTAATTATGATAGCCCGAACGATAGTACGATGTAACAACTATAAGATTATATTATGTTATTAATATAAGTACTCGGTACTTATACGACCTATATTTAATTAGGTTGCATTCGGGAATAATCGTGAAGCATTCCCACACTTGATATAAATTATCAGATCACTCACTTGAGGTGAGTTCATAGCCCCACACTTTTTACAGTTTTACTGATTTACTATTATTTGGGGTGGAAACATGCTTTGTTTTACAAATTGGACGCAAGTGGATATTTTGCATTGATTACATGTTTGCCTAAGTAGCGATAACCCAAGTTAAGCCCATTATCATGAACTGTCAATTGCATAGATGTAGTTGGGAATTACATTATGTGAGCGCGAATGTTATTTAATAGATCTATTTGGGAAACGACCTCCCCGTTCGGGTGACTAGCTATCACCGGGAACGAACGTTATAGCATGTCGAATCAGGGATGTTTCGGGTTAGAACATCATTTCGGGCTGAGTAGCAATATTTTGCGAACAAGACTGTCGAGCTTCAGTGTCATGAGCTTAGTGTAAATGTAATCTGGTTTTGTGATTGTTTGCATATGTTGTAACATCACGGGAAAGTCTTGCGGTCCTGCATAATTTAAATACATAAACCTATGAATTCACCAACATTTTTGTTGACGTTTTAAGCAATGTTTTCAGGAGGTCAATAGGCACGAGGTGCCAAGGATGCATTGGGTTACGTTTTGGATTGCACGCTTAAAGACTTTTATATCATATTTTGGGAAATCTATGTCATCTTTTGTAATATTAAACAAGGAACAAGTGAAGCTATAAGCTTTTGTAATATGTCTTTTAATTAAATCCAATGTATCAATTTAAACGACTTTTTGTGTCGTTCTTATATATATCTTGTGCTGTTGATCTTGAAGTAACACGCCCCGGATCCTTATTCCGCTGCGACCCATTTTGGGGGTGTTACAGTATAGCTTATTAATAAGTGCTTATTTCTATTATGTCTTTGCTTATTTGTCTTTTAATATCTTAGTTATTAATCAGTTTTTATAATTCTAAGCTTATTTTGGTTTGTTTAAGCATTAAAATGGCATTTTCAAAATTTAAAGGGGTGTTTGGGATAACAATATAGATATGGTAAAACAAGGTTAAAACCAGCTTTTGGGTTTCAAGTTAGTTTCAATAAGCTTCAGTTAAGTCTTGATACTAGTTTTCTTAAGTTTTCAATTAGTTTAATTAAGTTTTATAATCTGTTTCATCAAAATTCCGCTAGTTCATTTGTTTCTCAAGCTGCTTATTTATTGATTTTTTCTTTTGAAATCCATTTGAGTGTTATTTTGTGTTAAAACTTGGTTCCTAATACATCTACTTTGAGTTATCAGTTGGTAGAAATTTTTTTTGAGTCTTAAAATTTCAGATGCAGTAGCATTTCAAACGCCTAATGGTCTAAAATTTAGTAGCATAAATCTGTCATCCTCTAAGTGTTTTTCCTAGCTTAATTTCCTACCCATTTTATTTAATTATGACTAATTAGTGTTTAGTGACTCTTAAAATAAGTTTGTTTACTACTTATGAATTATGTCTAGTGCTTATTGGGTCTATATTTTAGTTTAAATGTGATTAAAAAGTATTTTCTTAAGAGTTTTGGTGTCAATATGTTTTAGGCCCGGAGTAGGTTCAGCTTATTGGTTTTACTTAATTCAGGTTGTAAATATGCTTAATGAGTCTTAGTCTCAATATGTTTTTACTTTGTAGCTTATCTCTCATGCTTATTAGTCTTAACTTTTAAGCTCAAAGTTTTCAAAAGTCCTTTAAGCCATTGTTATAGAGTAAACTGTCTTATTGTTTTCATTGCTTTTCAGCTTATTCAGTTAGCTTAATTCTAGTTATTAGTGCTTTTTAGGTCTAGCTTTAGGTCTTTCTTTAGCATATTTGCTTTTTTAAAGCTTAGTCTTAGTCTCAAAATGATCAAACATTTAGTCTAACCTATAAGCAAGTATCCTTATAACTGTTTATTTTCCATAACTGTCTCTTTTTAAGACAACTTTTTCTAGCTTATTCCTTAATATAGTTTGCTTAGTTTTTTGCTTATTTGTGTCATTAGCTTATAGGTCTTAATTTATTTTTGGTTTTTAGCTTATTTCCAGATCTAAATTTGTCCTAAAGCCTAGCTTAAAGTAGTGGTTATTGTCCTTTCATTCCCATTTGAATCTGAGTGACCATATTTTTAATTGCATTCCCAACTTATATATTTGCTTATTTCTTAGACCTTGTGCTTATTTAGTCTAGCTTTTAGGTTTGTTTTATAGCGCATTAGCTTCCTTAGCTATTAGAGTCCAATAACATCCAAAAGGTTAGTTATTGTCTATTATAATAAGCACACGCACAATATTTAGCTTTTTTCTGGCTTATTCATTAAGTTTTGTCAAAAGTCATTTTGTTAAAGTTGGTATTTTAGCTTATTATAAACTTTTTTCAAAAAGAAATTTTACAAAATAAAAATGCTATGCCGTATAGGGAAGTCCCAGTTTCGAACCTGGGACCTCAACCTTAACTGCATAGCATTCTAACCCACACCACACTTCCGTCTGCCCTTGGGACTTTTTCGATATACCTTTACAAAATTTAATACTTACCCCATATTTAGCAGTTTTAGCTTATTTCTGCTTATAAGCTTATTTTCACAGTGTATTTTAAATACTTAGGGCTTTATTTTCGAGTTTATATTTTCTTAGGCCATAAAATAGTTAAAGAAATTTTAGTAATTTTTAAAAACAATTTAGTATTTTTTATAACAGTTTTAGATTAAACGTGTTTTGAATACTTAATAAATTAAATAAAAGTCAAAAAAATATAATTTTTTTTAAATTTTCTTTTCATATTTGCTTTTTTAAAGCTTATTGAGTCACAAATGATCAAACAGTCTTAAAATTTTAAGGCTCGGGTTTTGAATCCCGCTACCGTTTTTTGTTTTTAAATTCGTAATTGCTTTCGTTTTAGGCTTGCTTTTGTTTGCTCTTGCATTTTAATTGTATAATTAGAATCCAAATTAAAATTTGATTATTTAAACACGCGATCACGAACTTAAACTCGATTCTTAATTCATGCCTCGTCGGGAAACGACCCGGGAAGGTTTTTGGATTTTACTTTGGTTAAAAGTAATCTTTTAAAAAAAACCTCTTGGAATTCTTCTCTAACTATAATTGATATTATCCTTATATATATAGTAAGTTGAAATCGACTAACTTAGAAAAACCAAAGTATTAATAAATTAAAAGTGTTCCTCGCTCTTAGTGATCAACACCCTACTTACCACGAAACTCCCACTGACCGGGTACACTGCCCGTTAAAGTGTTGTTTTTGGTTAAGTCGGCAAAATATAAATTTAATACTTGAAACATAAAATCACACACCTTACTACAACACATCAAGTTTTTGGCGCCGTTGTCGGGGAGTGAGAATTAATCTTGATTTTTATTTGATATTTTTGTTTTTAGCATTAGATTAGATCTAACCCTTAGGATTAGTGTAATTTAGATTAGTGTACAATTCTGTATATTT
>BQNB010084865.1:0-22559 GCA_026074375.1 Tanacetum coccineum
TCTTAGTCACACTTTCATTCCTAACTTTTGGTACCCACTTCTTTTTTGTCTTAGGAACCCATGTATATGCTGATGGGCATTGTTGTGCTATCCACCATTTCCACTCCTTACTAGTTCTCTTATATAGCATCCTATAGTAACTCTTAGAATTTATGGTAGTGGATTCTGATGCAACTGTTTTCTTATAGGGTGTTGCAATAGATTTGTTCGCTTGACTTTTGGGCTTTCTAGTACTAATAGGCACTACATTAAGCTTATTAGTTCTAGCATTCACGTCATTCAAAAGCTTAGAAACACAAGCATCATGATTCGAATTAAACACACATTTTCCACAAGTAACACAAACAACATTAACATTTGAAGATTTGGAATTTAAACTGTCATTACACGCAGTTACAGACTTTGTTTGATTAGAAATACGAGAAATCCTAGGGTGGTCTTCTACTTCAGTCTTCTTAAACTTCACATGACTATGTGTGGCACGACCTTATCTTTCATATGATTTGCCCTAGGCTGTGGCCCTGCTATCACTAGGTTATTGTGAGCTTACTCCTGTGGATGTAGATAACGCGAAGGAATTAGTATTTCCTAGAAGTCTGATTCCCAACTGAGGTGCTCTATTGAGTGTTGGTACTACTTGCCAATTCGATACATTCCTGGATTAATCACAATTGTGTTTTCTTACAGCTTTGCTTTGCTGTTTGAGGCAAATATCCGTGGAGTGACTGGTTTGTAAACCCTCTGACTCATTAGTTTTTAAAACCGACTTTTTCTTTGCAAAATATTTTCTTTCAAGAGAGTCTGAAAAAGGAGCCGGTTTTCCTAAAACTGATGGTTTTGGAATCCTTTGAGCATTTGGTTGTCGAACAACAGATGGTTTATCAAACTGAGTTTCCACAGACTTTCCTTTTGTTACCAGAATGAGTTTCTTTAACTCATTTATTACCATGTTCTTGTCTTGCATTTGAGCTTTCAAATCTTGTATTTCAAAATATTGGTTCACTTTTCCTTTCGAAAATACATTGATGCCTTTTTTCTTTTGCAAACTGTGTCCATTTTTCGATAGTTCTTGACAGTCTTGTAAAGCGATTTCAAGAGAAATTGAGTGTTTTTCTAATTTAGCAAAACTCTGTAAAAGCTCAGTGTAAATCTCTTTACTTACAAATTCAGTTTGTTCAGAAAGCTTTTGTGCAAGACAGTCACATTCCATGACTTTATGAAGATATAAGCATTGTAATTCAGTGATCTCATCTAAATCAGATGAAGATTGCAAATAAGAACACATAACATCTTTAGCCACACATTCTTGCAAAAGCCAAAATCAATAACATGTTGTGAAAATCCTGCCTTATCAGATTCCAAGTTCAATCAATTCATCTTCAAGAGATTCAACGTTACATAAATCTTCATGCATTTTCTTGCTAAGTCATGTACAAATGGCAAACTATCATTTTGAGTCTAAAGGGCAAAGGTCAACAAACATGGTCCTTTACTAGGTTTCCATATCTTGCGCAGTTGGGTTTACGAAGATAAGAAGGTCTTTTGAATGTTTTTAACCCATGCTTTATTGACAATTTCTTTTTCAGATGAATTGATGTTATTTGGTCATACCATTTATATGCATGTTCTACTTTTTGCTTACTGATTTTAGACACTGGTAAAGAAATCTATGTTTTTGAAAATATTGTTGGCATTGTTTCACAAAAGATTTTCTCCACATTTTCCTTTTTCCTTATTTCATTTGCCCTGTGCGAACTGAAATTTCATAATGCTGAGTCCGGGGTTTTGAAAATTTCATAAAGACTAATTTAACATTGTGTAGTCAAAAGGTTTCACTAAGTCTTTATTCAATTTTGATCGACTCTCTGCATCAAGAGTCAGAATCTCTTCCCTATCGGGGATGAGTCCTGGTTGCTGGATCAGATTGGTCTTGGGTGTGATCGCATACAAACCTGGTGCTCATAATTGAGCTTTTTGAGGGTACCTAGGATTGGCAAAGGTAGATCATCGCATTAAATGTTTTGGGCATTTGGGTGCTAACAATGAATGGTTTAGGATTATTGTCTCCGTTTGAAAACAAAGTTCATTTAAAACTTTATCGGTTTTCCATTGAAATCATTTTGTCAATAACTTTTTCTTCCTTAAGCTTCAAATCCATTATTACCTTTGTTTTCTCCTTGACAAGACCTTCGTAATGTGGACTTGGTTTAAAAGACTCGTTTGATAACTCAACCAAGTATTCTCTTTGTCAATTGAAAATTTCACAGGCTTTCACCTTATTAAAAACCTTCTTTTATGTCAATTTTCTTCTTTTTGGAGCAATTAGTCCTAGAGCCTTCTATTTAACGTTATGTTCAAGTTTGTCCCATAGTCCATATTGAATACATCATTAAAGGCCTTGTACCTCTCAAACTCAGTCTGTTTATTTTGAAGTGCAACTAGACAACTATCCCGAATACTATTAGATTCCCCCAAGGTTCTACTAGTTTCCGCAAGAATAGATTAACACCTCACTCAGTTAACTCTTTGAGACCAATGTTGCATTTGCTTTTCTTTAATGCTTTTGAATCTTTTTATTTTCAATGCGACATCAAGCTTTAAATGAAGCAATTAAAATAGCCAGTGCAACACGTCATCATCACATTCTACATCATTTTGGTCATCCTGAATATCATTATCACACATATCTGGTGAGTCAGGAATGACATTACTATCCATTCACCCTTTTCCAGCTGCACATGTGTTTACTGATGATTCAGATTGGTCAAAATGTTGTATGTCATTGGCAAACACATTATCATCAGTATCGTATTGTACCTGTTCCAATGGCTCAGCTCTTTGCCTGAGTCTGCATAGAACCTCCCTGTATTTTGCCCATGTAGTGTGAATGTGCTTTCCAACCTCTTGGTTAAATCAATCTCGTTCATCCGTGGGTCTGCTAGCCAGTCTGATTTGCTCTGCTTGAAGTTGAACACCTTCTAAGCTTGTTTACACAGAAAGCAACTCTTTTCCTTGTGATACGTGTGAGTCCTTTAAAAACCCCGTTTTGGCTTTCTGCATCCTTAAGCATAATGACGGAAATTCCATGCATTTATAACACTGTATCCCAACTGTTGCACTACTACTGGGACCACTAACAGTTTCCCAAGGCCCCAACAAACATTCACTGCCCTCTATTACCCCAAACAGTCCAGTCCTGATTGTCATTCCTGGTTACTCTTGGGAGTAGTATCCACATTCTTGTTTCTGGTGTTTGAGGAAGTTCTGAGGTTGTTGTTGGTAGGTTTGTAGAGTTTCTTGAAGTACTAATTGCAATGAGAGCCAAATTCTTCTGCAAAGTCTTTATCCTTCTGAGCTTGTTCCAGGATCACTGTCCTTCTTTCAGAAGCTGACTCAATGGTGGGTGTGAATTGGTTTTGGCTATCTCTTACCTTGGTACTTGTAGTATGCATGAGATCGGATGTGAAGAGAAGCTTTTGATGTTGGTGCATATATTTTTTAGACTATGATGATTGATAATACGGTCTTGAAGTGTTTGAGCAGTAGCAACCAAGTGCCAATGGGTTAGCTTTCTTTTACCCATTCTGTATCAGCACGAGTTCATTAACTTCTTTTGGTATTGTTTCAGAATGTCAAATAGCTTAATTGTATGAAACTTCATCCAACTTGTGTTGTTGCTTCACAATTGTGACAAATCTGGACCATTCTGGTTGAAGTTGCTGAAGAAATTGAACATTGACTTGCATCGTTGCAACTGTCAAGTTGTTTCTGATCATTTCATTCATCATTTTGTAGAATCTTGTGTAGTAAGACTCAATTTGTTTTCTCCCATCGTAGATGTTGAATTGACAAACTCCCCAAAAATAAGTTTGTCTTGACATCTTGAATATTGAAGTGAATTCACCTTTTGTTTGTAACCTTTCGATGGCTACCCACATTTTCCTTGAGCTGTCTGACATTAAACATCATCAACATTTGATGTATATTTCGTCTCCAATTCCAGTCAATATCAAATGAATCGCTTCTTTTTCTGATTCCATAATGAGCTCTGTTCTCAGGAGTCATATTCGTAAACAGACACGTACCAGTATGATTTGATCCTGAACTTCTGGAGTGAATCCTCAGTACAGAATAGCAGGAGTATGTGAAAACGTATGGAGTGTAGGGACCTATAAGAATGCACTTCCTCAATTCAATCACCATTTGGTCTTGTATCAATGTAAAGTAATAACGTGATTGCCACTGTGCATATCTTCCTGTTGCAAGCATTGTTGGACGATCCCTTGAACCTGCTGCCATTATGTTGTTATGCATTTGATGACGTTGTTGAAGTTACACTTGGAGTTGTCATTATGAATGATTAAATGAATTTATGAAAGTGAAAAATGTTTTGAAAGGATCTAAAGTGTTAAGAGGTGTTTGATTGGATTGTGGTTTTTAATTGAAAGTAATAATTTCCACGGGATATTAACAAGTCCCAAAGATTTAAACCGAGAAAATGAGTTCTTTTCGTCGGGATTTTTTATCAAATCGAGAGAAAACCGTGAAAATTAATTGTTGTTGTTAAAGTTTTTAGAATTAAGTTCCCTTTGTATTCCAATTAAAGTCCCAAAATTTCCTCTATTTAGCCAGAAGTTTTTGTTTTGTCTTTGATGGTGATGATTTTGATTAAGCGGGATAATAATATTCCCAAAATTCGGTCCAAAATACCGTCTAAAAATTTTTCGGGAAATTAGGGTTTCAAAACATGTGTTTTCAATGGACAAAACGCAATGACTTTAGTCAAAACGCAAGAGTTCTTGGTCAAAACGCAACACTTGATCAAAACGCAACACTTGATCAAAACGCAACAATTGATCAAAACGCAACGTGTCTACTCAAAACGCAACACTTCTTGGACACAAAACGCAATGGATAAAAAATTTGGGCAGAGTAACGTTTTAGTCAAAACGCAATGATAATCTTCAAAACGCAACCTGTGGAGACAAAACGCAATGGTCAAAACGCAGTGACTCAAAACGCAGTGACTCAAAACGCAATGCCTCAAAACGCAGTGACCAAAACGCAATGGTCAAAACGCAGTCTCTTTTCTTCAAAACGCAACCAAGAAATTTTGTCAAAACGCAACAAGAACTTTGTCAAAACGCAGTGACGAAACTTTTCTTCTAACTTGCGAATAAGCCCAAATCTTCCAACTTGGCTTATGAAATAAAGCATACCCACTACCCTAAACAAGCTATTACAAGTATTCTAAACAAGAAAGTACAAAATTTTTAACACTTTAACCACGAAAATATAAATCAAACCATGGTTTTTTTTTTTGCTTGTTCTTATCTATTCGAACCAAACAACAAAAATGATACACGAAATTCGACTGTTTTAAACCACGAATCAAACACACGAAAACATCAACACCACCGAGCTCCTGATACCAAATTGTCGGTAAAACCCCATAATCACTAAAATCACTTCAATAAGATAACAAGAATATTAGGAATAATGTAATAAGAAATCTAGAGAGGAGGAAAGTTAGAAGAAAAAAATGGAATTGGATGATTAACAAGGAAAAGTATACAAATGAACAACCACCTCACCTTCCTGTGAGGTGTATTATAGGCTTTGCATCCTTTAGAAATTTCTAACGGGCCAGGGCTTCGGATGTTACTTGGGCCTTTCACCCGATACACAGACCGATTATATTACATTTAAGAGCCCGTTTAACCCTTATTTTTTTTATGTTTTTGTTTATATATAGTAAAGTTTTAAAACTAAGTGACAAGTTTCAATTAGTCTAGGGTAGGTTTTGAAAATAATACCACAAGGACTAGAAGTGTAATTTTGGGAAATTTTTGTTAAATAATGGTTCGGGGCTCGTTTAGGCTAGTAAACGGATGATTTAAATCACGAAACTTGTGTCATTGTTTTCCAAATAATTTTTCCATTGAAAATAAGTATTTACTTGGCCATATTTCATAAATATTTGGTAACGTTTATTTAAAATGTTCGTTTTATTTATTCTAAACATCGTATCAAGGGTAAACTTTATTCGTAAAATAAATCGTTAACTTGAATATTCACGTTAATAATGAGTGTTTTTAAGTAAAATGATAATTAATTTATTAAATATTTTTATAAAATAAATTTTGATAATTAAATTTAAAATAATTGGTATCGTGTCGGTACGCGTTGTTCTTGTTTTCAAGCCAGATAATTTTGAAAAATAAACTTATAAATGAGAATTATGTAGTAATAATTATGATTTATTATCAAAATAAGTCCCGAAAAAAATTATTAATTACGCGGTAATTGTTTTTATATGAAGATAAATGGGTCAAAAAGTCAAAAGTCAAGTCAAACCTGAAAAGTCAAAGGGTAAAATAGTTATTTAAAGTTCTGAAAATTTCCGGTTGTCACATTATCCCCTCCTTTAGGAAGCGATGTCCTGACGCTTTAATTACTTTATTCGCCCCAATTTTACTTGCGATGAGCGAAAGATGTCGTTCTCGAATGAATTCACATGTTCTCACATTATGGCCACACGACCTCGGGCGCATTTAGAAATTTTTCAGAGCAACAACTAATTCAAAAATCATCGATGATCACACCGATCAAATCAAAACACATATCGTCCAACGGGTCTTGATAAAAGAGATCGTGTCATTATAAAAATCGTCTGGAGTGTACATAACTCCATCAGAAGTGTTACAACATTATTCAAAATGAGGCGCTTATCATTAAGCGTACAAAATCCCATTATTGATGCGGTAATCACTCAGAGTATACATAAATCTATCGAAAGCACTACGACATTAATAGAAACAAGGTACTTATCTTTAAGCACATATAATCACATAACGACATGCTTGCTAAATAGCCAATTCATCAGATCAATCACGTTAACTCATGCTTGCTAAATAGTCAAACCATGATTAACAACAAATAATTCTGACTAAGACCATCCTAAGAAAAGTTTTTAAAGTTATAGGATGTTCACGGGCTTGAAAGCCATGGATACATATCCAAATAGATTTTTATCATTGTAGGGTGTTCACATGCGGATCCATACCCAAAAAGAGATTATTAACATTACAGGGTGCTCACGGGCTTTATAGCCATGGATACATACCCAATCAAATGGTCAAGTTTGATCATATTATCAAACTCTGTGCATTCTTCACGATGCCCCAAGCACGATCGTCACCGTCTTGGCTGCAAACAGCGGGGACCACTTTGAGCTCGCACCCCAAACGTGACCGCTCCGTATGTTCTTAAATCGTCTCAACCTATTTTGCGAGCTCCATAACATGGGTAGGCATACCCAGCCAATCCGACGTCTTATAATAATGACGCCTCAAGCTTGCACAACATACGACCACTCGACTAAATCACATATTACATAAACACATTGCAAGCAAAAATTTTGCATATAATTTTCAACTATGGCTATGCGCCGTTGATCATCGACGATCAAAGGGGATCGAGTCAAGCACAAGGATTCCTCAACTGAATAAACAGAGATGGCAAACGGGATTGTCTATCATCTACTGCCACGAAGTCGGTAAACTTCAACTGTCCATCGCGTACTGTTTTATTCCCTACGGAAAATGATAACGGACGACATCACTATGATTCGGTAGGATCCGACCATTGTGCTTGGCTCTCGCGCCAAAGGCTCTCCTTTTGAGCCATCCTTGTATGACTCTACGTTGGTATCTGAGTCACCACTCTACGTTGGTATCCGAGTTCATAAGGCAGAACATGAACAAATCAAACACCTCGAATTCATAACTTGAGCTTGTGTAGGATTTATTCGTAACATTAGATGAACAAACACATACATTTCAGGGGTAGAAGTTTTCTCCATGATTACGGTTTTATTCAACAAGATTAATTCACAGTTGGACGTAGAAGAAACTTTCCTCTACGGACGTTGTTCGACATATCAGAAAAACGAAAGAAAGATGATGTAAGATACATTTGATGCGGGAAACGTCCTTTTTCACACGGTTATCGATTGGTAACACCGAAGTGATTTTTGTTTTGTCGTAGGATAATCATCTAGATTACTTGGTCTGTATCACTAGATCCAGTTGAATGATAGGTCGCATATTAAAGCACGTAAACAAGTATCATGTGATAAACATAATTAATAAATCAACGATAAATTAAGCAATCAAGATAAACAAACCAAACATTCAGATCTTCATAATAATGGCTAATACCCGAAGGTATTAGCCTTCAAACGTCATAATCAATACAAAAGTAGTAATTTAGCTAAGGTAAACTAACCGAGTTAACGAATGATACCAAAAACTAAACGGTTACAAGAGTATAGGAGATTACAAGTTGTTTCCTATGGAATTGATTACGTTGCAAGACCTCTTCTGCACTTTTTCTCCTCTAAAAATCGACTTTTATGGTTTAGGTATCGAAAATATGATTTAGCACACTTAAAACTCGTTTTTGAGTTTTCTATTTATAAGGTCTGGAAAAAGGTCGATACGGCGTATTGGGGGTTTCTTGGAGTAGGGACCACGTTTGATATCTTCCAGAATCTTTACATTCTATAACTTGAATTCGGCGTATAGGATTCTCTGGATACGGCGTATTGATCTTGTTTCCTTCGTGGTCTTTAGTAAAGTGCAGGCACAGATACGCCGTATCTTCCTTGATGGATATGGCGTATTGGATGTCAGAATCAGTTTTCTTCATATTTCTTCGTTTAAGCTCCAGAATGCGTGCCTTTAGTTAACTTTCACCAAGTACTTCATAATTACTGCAATTCTCAAATACAAATGTGTTAACATTAGATTCACACTTATAACACAAGATCCGGAGGTATGGTAGAGTGAAAGAGAAATTGAGCCATATTATTAGAGAGAAAAGAGAAAATATAGGAGAAGTTGTGTGTGTGGTTGAGAGAAAAGAAGGAAGACACACACACTCACACTTTACAAATGTGAACTTCTACCCCTTCATAGAAGTATGGAGGGGGTACTTATAGTCCCGGGCTTGACTAGCTAAACTAACCCGACACGACTATAAATGATAAATGTAATTCCGGATTAGTCACCATATTTTAGGGCTAACAATCTTCCCCCAATATGTGGACATACAAAATTACTTACAATGTTCCTATCAGGTACAAATACAACACAAATAAAGTCTTCCAAAGCGCTTCCAGAGCTAAAGATGTCTTCTGAGTACTCCTTGTCTTGAAACTTGTACTCCAACTTGGATCTTCTGTGTCTTTACTTGTACAGGAACCATTGTAGTATGCATGAGTTGGATTAACTTTCCCCCAACTCATACAGCATGTCTTGAAAAGCTTTCTTCATAGACTCCTTTTTGGCAAAGTTTCTGAATCAGCTTCCCCCCCAAACCAACATCCCGATCTTGAGCAGATTCTGAAACATTGATGTAGCTTGAACAATCTTTTACTTGTCATCAAAGTACACAGCAGAATTTTGTAGAAGTCAAATCACACTAACAACCACTGCTTCTTGTCATTAGGGCTTGGTAAATATTTGTTTGGGGGTGCATGCGAGAAATCAACAACTGTTCTTCTCACGTTTGCAGAATACTTCACAAACCATTCTAAGTGAAGTAGTATACACTACTCCCCCATGGAAGTTGACATGGTAACATCAAAGTTAATTAAGTCCCAAATGTACACATTTTCCCCCATGATGGTTGCGAACTCTCGGAAGCCTCATTGTCGTGTACGTCTATATACTCAAGAAGTTCTTGTCATAAGCACAAATCTTGATATACAAAAGAATCATTACCTTCTTGACTTCATGATATGTGTGAAAACACATATCTGTTTTATATCAAAATTTGGCCCTAAAAAGACAAAATTGTGCTTAAAATGCTTGTATATTGTTTGTTTTGTCTTTGTGATTGTGTAGGTACGGATAATGCAAAACTCACAAGAAAACGGTCAAAACCAGACAAACACAGACACGGGAAAGGAAAGAGAATACAAGAGCCGGGGGAGAATGTTATCAAAGTTCAACAAAAGTCAACCCTTGGTCAACCAAAGTCAACCATATAAAGACAAAATTCTCAAAACACCACAAAAACCCTTAATATTAATATAAATTCACCATAAGTCCTAAAAACCCTAACACCGTTATCTCTTTTATATAAAAAAGATAACGGTTGTTAACTTCTTATATTAACCTAAAACCTTATAATGAATACCCAGCCCAAACCCTTTTGTTATTAACCCTGGCCCAATAACCTCGGTCAAAAAGACAAATTGGTAACAAATTTTACCGCCCAATCCCTTTTACTGTTCATTCATCCCCCACCTCACTTCCCCTGCACCTACACCGTACACAATCACTATCACTCCCACTCCTGTCAACATCATCGTGCCAGCGTGGCAATCCAAGAGCACACACAATCAATCCAAGGGACAAGGTTTAAAGAAGTATTAAGCAAGAAAGATCACACGACCAAGATTGTAGATCAAGGAATCATTCTCCACTCCTCTCACAAAAGAAACACACAATGAAGACCCAGAACCTTCTTCATATGCCTATAAATAGGGGCTCCTCACTCACAAGAAAGATATCTAGGAGTAGTTTATAAATTAGCTTATTAAAATTAGCTTTTGTAATTTTCAGTTAAAATGTTTTAGCTTAATGTTTGTTTGATGTAATTTCCTTTTTCCATATTGTAAGCAGTTTTTCATTAATAGAATTTGAATTTTATCTTACTTTTCTAAAGCTCACTTTTACTCAAACTGTGTCTAATAAGCTAGTAATGTTACATAAGCTTCTCATAAGCTCAGATCAAGCTCTTTGAGTCTCTAAGCTCAAATTGAGCTATTAATAAGCTCTTAATATACTTAAATCTAAAAATTAGCTTAATACCTTGGCTTATTGGATTTTGAGCTTTTTGGAAGATGAGCTAACCATGGAAGAGCTCATAAGGACTTTTACTGGCTTATTCTTAATAAGTCAGAGCTTGTAGATAGCTCATTAGAGCCTTTGATGCCTTTGTTTAGCTAAGGTTTCTGTAAGTTTTCTTTTAAATTCAAGTATCTTAGTTTAATAAGTTGCATTTGCTTATTTTCTGCTTAACTCTAGCTTATTTGTGCTTAATATTGTTTCATTGAGCTACTTTGATCATCTGTTTTTAGCTTTTTGTACTTTAGATCTTAGTTTTTCATATTTTTTTTATAAATCATTAAAAATCTAAAAATATTTAGCATAATGAGTAGTTGTTAGATTCTAGCTTATTTGATTGTTAGTATAAGCTCATAAGATCTGTTTTTGGCTATTTGTTATCTGGTATTAAAGTTTTGCTCATTAAAAAGCTTTTTCATAAGTCAAAATGATTTTAAGTCTAGTTAAAGGGGTGTTTGGCACAACAGTATTAACCACAAGTTAATACTGCTAGTGGCCACTTGGTCTTTGGATTTTGAATTTAATCTTTCAACTAAGATTGTTTAAGCTGGATTTATGAGCTAGGATCAGGATTAATCAAGTTTTCATAGGATAGTTTGATATAAGTCCAAATCTGCTAAATTGTTTTGCATTTTAAGCTTTAATCAATCCTAGTATTAATCATTGCCTACTTAGCCTTTGTTTAGGTGTTTTAAAGTTATAGAGATAAGTTACTTTAGCCTGCATTTAGTCTAGGTGATTTATGTTAAAATAGTGCACACTGCATCAGTAGTGTTAAAAAGCATAAAGGTCATTTTTTAACTTCATTTTCAGTAGGATAAAATAGGTGTTAGGTTTTAATTTTCAGCATAAAAGTAGCTTATTTATCATAGTTTACAAGTTTGCAATTAGTTTTTAAATTCTAGCTTATTTTGTCATCTAAATTTAAGCTGCAAAATTGCCTTTTGTCTTTTCATTTTAAAAGAAAAACTCAGCATGATTTAATTCTCAAGTCTGTTTTCATAGTGCTTTTTCATTAAGCTATTTTATTTCAAAATCATTTTCAGAAGTAGATTTAGGTTGCTTATTAGTTATAGAATAAGCTTGCATAATCCATTTCCCCACAAGGATCCAAGAGCTTATCTAAAAATAAGCTCAAAGATCCCTGTAACGACTGTTTGGTTTTAAGTTTTATATAAGTGCTTATTTTGAATTTCTAGCTTATGGCTTGTTCTTGTGCTTATTCTTGTTCATTTAGCTTTTTAGGTTAGTATTAGCCTATTAGTAGCTTAATTTGTCATAAACTTAGCTTATTGTGATCTTTTAGATTATTAGTTTAAGAAAAATACCAAAAAAATGAGTTAAGTGTTTCTGTCTAGATTTAAGCTGTTTAATAGCTTATTTAGGGCTTTTCATAAAAAGTTTCTTTTATTAAAAGTGCTTATTTTTAGCTTATTTACAACTTTGCTTTTATAAGTTTTCAAAAATAAAAAAAAGGGAAGGTGGAAATCGGGGGTGAGCAAGACTCGAACCCTCGACCTCAACCCCTTTTATAACACACACCACACACCTCTCTACCAATGCGCCCTGGGGACTTTTTCATTATAGATTCACAAAATCTATTTCTTATACACGTTTAGCCCATTTTAGCTTATAAGCTGTTTTTAGCTTATTACACAGCTTATTCGATAAGCTGTGTAATCAACCTTATTTTTTCTAGGTTCTAATTAGTTCAAGCTATTTTTTGTATTTTTTCTAGAATTTTTATAATTAGTTTAGTATTTTTAAACATTTATTTTTATTAACTTTAAAAAATCATAAAAAGTAGAAAAATAATCAAAAAAATATAAATCTTTTTTAGAAAATTTTATTTTATCATAAAGTTTCTAGGAAAATTAGTTTTGCCTTCGTAGGGTTTAATTTGCAAAATTTCGATTTTTAAAGAACGAGATTCGTTCCCGTTCTCATTTTTCGTGTTTTAAAGCTCATTTCAACTCCGTTTTTGTTCTAGTTTTCTTTAAACTTACTTTTTAGTCAATTAGAGTATATTTAAAAAAGAAAATTCAATTTAGGTTTAATTTTAGAAATTTTGAGTTTTTTTAACTGCCGTTTAGGGTTCCCGTTTTGCGTTTTTTAAAGTTTGATTTCCTTTTATTTGTTTTCGTGCTTAATTGTTATCAATTGCTTATTTTAATTTGTAGAAGTAGATAATCAAATCAATCTCTGTTTCCAATTCAAATCATTGTCCGAACAACAAACGTGGTTTCAATTTCACAAATTGTAGGGGAATAACGACCCGAGAATCATACTTCCCGGTTAATATACGTATTATATTATATATATTTGTGAAGATTTTTCCTTTTTACCTTTTTCCTCAAGGGTAATTTGGTAATTTTCCATCATATTATATTTTATATAATTATGTGTGTTGGTTCTAACGAATCACTTCACAAACCGTAAAGGAGTTAAAGCAAGAATCAAGAACACTTGGTATAATCAAGGTCTTGTGAATGAATGTCATCGAAGAACTTTGAATATTTTGCTTAGACTGTGAAGTATCTTTGTCTTGGAATAGCACAAAAATACCCGTGAGAAGTACTGATTACGTCTCAACCTTTAAACTCTCTGGCTAACTTACGAACCTCGTATTCTGTAGGCTATTGTCGTGATCACTTGGTGAAGTAAACCCGATATTCCAAACTTGAAACTCAAGTAAAATCCCTCAAATTTGTTACTTAATCTTGCACTACTGTTGATTGAAGAACGGTGAAGAAGAAAATCTCTAAGTACCTTAGACCTAACATCAAAAGTATAAGAAGTACAACACCTCTTGAAATTATCCACATCGACATCTACGTGTGACACTGAGTACTACAATGTAACTTCTTTAAGTGTTAGTTATCCAAGTCTTCATCCAACCACCCCTTGACTTCTGGAAACTAGATAATCCAAGTCTTAATCATAACTGTATACGTTCAAGCAAGTCATCAATCGATAGAAAATAGAAGAAAGTCTCGATGATGAAATAAGTAGACGCCTCTGTGAAATTCAACTTTAATCGCAAATAAGGGATACCAAATCAACTCCGTGATCACATGTCATCGTAATCCGAATCTCTAGCCATTTTGTCATTTAAGTGAATCTTTTCAGGATCGTTTTGGGATTAAGTGTTGTTGTTTGTGTGGTGTGTTGTTATGGTTGATTGTGGTGTTTTATAAGTCCTTGTGGATGGTTTAGGTTAATGGTTTGTTAAGGTTTAACTTGTGTCGTTAAAAGTCCATGGAAACGAGATTTGTTAATGTGAAAAGTTAAGCAAACCGCCTCTAATAGTAAGCCAAACCGCTGCCAAAAATTAGGCAAACCGCCTCTTCTTTTTGGTCAAACCGCCACCTGTTTTGTGGTCAAACCGCCACTTATTTTGGCAACCCGCCTCCAGGCAACCCGCCACCAGGCAACCCGCCACCAGGCAACCCACCTTCAGGCAACCCACCTTCAGATATAAGCAAACCGCCATGACCTTTGGCAAACCGCCGGCTAATAAAATTGATTATTATAATCAAACCTCTTTTGACCTAGTCAAACCGCTGGCCACTCTTTCCTTAAAACACGGATCTTGTCCCTTCTTTTTGTCAAGCCGCCACCAAAAAATGATTTTTTATTCAAACCTCCATGAAGAATATCAAGAACGAAATAAGCAAAATCAGCCAAATAAGCTATTTCACTTCTCAAATAAGCTATAGGGGCTCAATACTAAGTGATTAGAAGAGAATAAAACACGAAATAACAACCATATCTTCGTGAATCATCAAATTCGAGCCAAACCTCCACTTAGAACACATAAAAAGTCAACCCTTTTTAAGCTTAAAATTTGAACTAGATGCTTATGAATCACTTTGAATGGTAACAATCTAACCTTTTTAACATGTAGATCAATGAAAGAACAAGATTAACAACCCAATAAGCCCAAAAAAAAATTGAGCCGTGGCCTTTTTTCTTCAAAATAAGCCACAAATTTTTGAGCTTATTCACCACATAATCAGTAGTTAAACAACACGGATTCCCCCTGTGCTCTGGTGCCAAATGTCGAAACCCTATAATCACTTCACTTCATTACCAGTTGCATGGAATGATCAAGAAAATAAAGATGGAAGATATGAAGAATGTAGAGAGAAGTTAGAGAGAAAAGTGGGTTGCTTATATAAAATGTCTTACAAGAAATGAATTAACCAACCACCTCACCTTACTTGGTGAGGTGTATATATACTAGGACTAAAAGGCTTGCATGCCTTTAGTAATTCTACGGCCCGGGCTCGGGATTACTTGGGCTTTCGCCCGATACACGTGACCGATTAGATTATAAAATAAGAGCCCGTTTACCCGTCTAGCCTATTACAACGTATATTAATTTAGTGACTGAGACCTAATATAATTATGAACAAACTTCCATTGTTCGACTCAATATTTTGAGGCTAACAATTTGGAATTCTCAGATTCAAGTTCAACAACACGAGTCATTGCAACATTATAAGCAGTGGATAAATCATGAAATCGAGATGCAGATAAAGCAGAATCAGTGACAGTATAAAACACATCCTTAGCAATACAATTAGCAATCAAATTCTCATTCGTGATGAGGAGATTTTTACGTTCAATCTCCCCACATTTTTTGTCAATGGCATTCTGGTCCACTTCAGCTTCCATATTTTCAAAAACTGCTTTCATAGCTCTAACTTCTTTAACAAGTGACCTTTGAACTTCTTCAAAATGTTCTTTGAGTAGATTGAAAAATGGAATGACTTCTGTTAAGTAACACCATTTTGTTTGTTCAAAACCCCTTTCCCTTTCAATTATTCCCGTTGGTGTAATTCGTTTTTTACAAGTTTTCTCAAAATCCCAAAAAAGTTGAGTAATTACATACAGACTCATATTTACTTGACTTGTAGTTGGAAGCATTCGGGGGACCAGATGGACAGGAGTATTGGGAGGATACACTGTCACAGGTGGTAAAATTGGCAGGGGTGGGGAATTTGATTTTAGAGCTTCGGTTCTTTGCTTAAGGAGGTCATTGGACCAAAACACATGTTCAGGGGTAAGTTGGGTCTATGGTGTGAACGTGGCAAGAAAATTTTCTTTGGAATAATTAGGAGGTATAATTTTAATCATCTTTTCCACACACACAAGGTCATTCATTTTTTCATTCATTTTCTGCCTAGTTATCTCAGCAATCTCGAGGTCTTCCTTAGATGATGTAACACTTACAGGGACATTATGCGTTTTGAGAATTTCATCACCATCATAAAGTGTTGGTTGAGCCACTTTGGCCTTTCTTAGGTAAAAATGGTTCTGGGCATGCAACTTTTTAGGTTTTAGCATCATGTGAACAGTTTGAATGGATTGATCTTGTGCGTATAACTTATTCTTGAGTTTATCATTTAAGGTTTTCAGATTTGAAAAATCAGTTAGGAATTTAGTTTCTTTCTGTTTAAACTCATGTTTTAAAGCAGTTACAGTTTCTTCAATTATTGTGTTGCTCTTAATAGTCGAATTAAGTTGTAACTTAACAGAATGAAGTTCATTTTTAAGATTTTCTTCCTTTTTATTACGATCTTGAATAAGCATATGCATTTGTTCATCTATTTTTTGTTCATGAAGTGTCAGATCAAACTTAGCACGTTGTTCATACATAGTAACTTGTTGCTTATAGATACTAAGTTCAGTGACTAAAGGGTCATGAGGAATGTACGCATTATTATCATGCAACACAGATGCATCAATCGGAACAGAAGGTGCACAACTTGGTTCAACAGAAACTTCATTGACCGACAAATATTGTTCATATAGGATAACATTACTATTACCCAGATTGGCAACATTTGAGTCAATGATATTTTTTTGTTGAACTTCGTTATGAATCTCATGTTCATCTTGATCAATATCGCAATGATCAATATTATTTTCTAGATCATGTACCTCAGATAATATGGATGCATTAGATGGATCGGCTTGTAGATTTGCTGGCCCAGTTGATGACAGATTGGCCATGAATATTGACTGAGCAGTAGGTTCATCATCAACATCTGAGTCAAAAGCATCACATTCATCGGCCTGGAACATATTATCATCATTCTATGCTAAGTCTTTGACTGGTTGATCATCTACATCTGCATCAAAAGTGTTAGTTTGGTCACCAGCTAGAAAGAGCAGCTCTTCCTCATCTAGTACATCACCATTCTCTTGGGCTTGCATCAGCAACATCTTGTCCTTGAAGAAATCAGAATTCAGTAGACGCTTTGGCTGAGTATAGTTTCATGCGAAATGTCCAAGCCCATTGCAGTTATAACACTTGATCAGTTTGCCTTGACCTGCATTGGCATTCCTAGCTCTATTTTGTGCTTCCCCATTTCCTGTTGCACCAGCTCCCCGAGAAAAGTTTCTTTGATTCTAATTCTGTCGCCCTTGAACATTCTAAACCACGACCCTACCATCTTAAACTGTCACTTGATTACGAGTGTTAGAAGAGGTTTGAAGTTAGTTGTTTGTCTGAGGGAGAGTGACTCTGAATGATTGTGTAAGAAATGCAACTTGTTTGGTGAGAGTATCAGTTATTTCATTAGTTTAGGAATATCCAGAGTCAATGTGGGAAGATTCAGGAAATCGGGAATATTGAAGAGATTAAACATGTGGTGACTGAAAAGGTGTTGAGGAAGAGGGATGTTGTTTAGACTAAACATGTGACAGTTGAGCATAGGGTTAAACGTTTGAGACAAAAGCAAGTGGATCATTGGTAGTTAGAGTGATCTTTTCAATAATGAGCCAGTCTTGAGTGGCATGATTCTCATGTTATTTTAAGTATGCGTACAGCTGTTCATGATTTGTCTCTTTCAGTCCCTTGTTGAGTTTAACGGCTGTGACAAACCTATCCCATTCAGGTGACATGTTGTTCATGAACTTAGAGTTTAGCTAAATGTTAGGCATTGTCATTCTGATATTCCTCATGTCATTGACGAGCTTGTGGAACCGAACATAATACTCATTGATGTTTTCTCCAGGAAGCATCTTGAAACGTTCAAATTTATCATATAACTGAGATTCTCTGTCTTCTTTGGTGAGCTCAGATCCCGCAAGAAGCATTTTGATATTGTCTTAGATAGCTTTTGCTTCAATGTTTTGATTGATGAGCTTGTAGATGTCTTTGGCTAAACCTTGAAGGAAAATGTTGGTTGCACAGACATCAGCATCGAATTGTTTCTTGTCATTATCATTAAGATCATCATAAGTGCGAGGCCTTTCTGATCCAAAAAGAACACCGCCTTCAGGTGTGGTTCTAAGTGTGTCTCTGGTGGTTCCAAGCTTGAATGGACCATGATCAATTGACTAAAGAATGTAAATTCCATTTTCCTTTCCCCTACAATACAGCCGGATTCTTTGTGACCATGATTTGTAATCAGTTCTATCAAGCATAGGAGGGCGGGTATCAGAACCGGCCTCTTGAATATCATCAGAATTACTAGACATGATTGATTACTTGTATTATAATAAACTTTGGATCGGTACAATGATTAGTGATTGTATCTTAAAAGTGATGATTGTTTGTTAGATTAGGTGATATGTTATTTAATTATGATTTGGTTTGGTTGAAATGAGTTAACTTAATGTAGATAGTATGACATAGGCAAAACGCAGTGAAGAGTCTTAAACAAAACGCATTGAAGAAGAAAATTTTGCCAGAGTTTCTTTCTACCAAAACGCAATGAAGGTCTTCAAAAGTAGACAAAACGCAGGAAGCAAGTCGCGGTGAAGAGCCTTAGACAAAACGCAATTTTCTTGGAGACAAAACGCAATGAAGAGCCTTGGATAAAACACAGCCAAGTCTTGAGACAAAACGCAGTCAAGAAATGAGTTGGGTAGAGTTTCTCCTAGGAAAAACGCAGTATTGGTCTTCAAATTAGGCAAAACGCAGTAGACAAATCGCAACCTATAAAATCAACTAAAACGCAGTGACAAAACGCAGTAGTCAAAACGCAGTCCCTAATGAGACAAAATATAGTACTGTTGTCCTTTACTAAATGACAAAACGCAATGTCCTTTTTCTGACAAAACGCAGGAGACAAAACGCAATGAAGAATTTTGCCTGAGAGACAAAACGCAGTGATGAAAAATACGACTTTTTCCACCTAAAAACACATAAAAATCACCCTTTTGAAAGTTTTTGCTTGGTTTCTTTTGCACAACTTGATCCTAGAAGGCTATAACAACAATTAAAACACCAACTTTAACAACACAAACGTGAGAATTAAAGAGTGTCAATAATGAGACCATAAACCTTTAAAAACTAAACTTTTGATCTAATCTAACCAAGAAAATGCACACACAATCTAGCTAATCATCCCATGTGTTCTGATACCAAATGTAGTTTATTGGATATCATAACACAAGGATTGGATTAGGGGTTGGCCAAATCTAGAGAGAGAAAGGAGAGGATTTCTAGTGAGAGAAAAACCTTTAGTGTCATATTGATAAAATGAACAACCAACCCATTCCCATGGCTGGAAAGGGGTATAAATACAATGTTATGGATGCCCCTAATGGGCTATGAAGTGGGCTTACATGTGGGTAAAAGACCCAACCCAATTCCATAAGTATTACGATAACTACCGGACTTCGAGCTATGCTATTCTAAACGATACACGGGGTGACCGAGTCTTTTTTATAATCCTAACATTTGATATTTTAAAATTTTCATTTTGAGAAAAAGTTAAAAATGGTTTGGTAACCCCATTTAATGATGTCATCCCACTTGCACGATCCCTTTCATTTCAGAAACTGTTTTGCTATTTTGTTGTCATGCACTTTTTGCAGGAATGGCGTATGGATAACAGTCAAAAGTTATTTGACAAGACATATTAGGAAGGGATTAGTTTTGTAGGAGTGAGCATTAAATGTATGGTGGGTTATTTGTTGATCCCTTCTTAACAGATCTTACTTAGCTTGTTAAAGCTTAGTTATATTGGATAGATCCAAGACAACTATAGTAGAAACTAAGATTAATAATATCACTAACTATGCGGAATCTAGTTTGCATTACCAGGAAGAACAATGAAACAGTAAAAACAAGATCTTTACTAAACTTTTATTATATTGAATACTATTTTGAGTTACAAAATAGCTATGAATACTAACTATGATTGTTATGCAAACTATGAATACTTATATGAAAACTGATATCTATATCTATGTTGTAGGGTTCCTTTTATACACTAAGGAAACCCTAATAGGCTTACAAAACACGTCAAGTGATCAATGCATATCTATTCCTAATATATCTCATGCATATCACTTTAGCAGTACTAAATATTTATACTAACAGTAGTAACTATATAACTAACAGTACTAATAAACTGATAGTACTAACACTTTGTACTGGCAGCACTAACTATGATACTAACAGTACTAATGACTTAGACTATTTTCTCTAATCTTCAGTAGCAGCACAAACTTAAACCAGCAGCATTAACTTCCAAAACTAATAGTAGTAACTTCAGAAGTCTTTAATTCCCAACAATATTAGAAACTAAGATTGAGAATATCATAAACTATGCGGAATCTAGTTTGCAATACCAAGAAGAACAATGAAACAGTAAAAACAAGATCTTTACTAAGCTTTCAATATATTGAATACTATTTTGAGTTATAAAATAGCTATGAATACTAACTACGATTGCTATGCAAACTATGAATACTAATATGAAAATTGATATCTAGATCTATGCCATAGGGTTCCTTTTATACACTAAGGAAACCCTAATGGGCTTACAAAACACGTTAAGTGGTCAATGCATATCTATTCCTAATATATCTCATGCATATCACTTTAGCAGTACTAACTATTTATACTAACAGTACTAACTATATAACTAACAGTACTAATAAACTGACAGTACTAACACTTTGTACTGGCAGCACTAACTATGGCAGCACTAACTATAATACTAATAGTACTAATGACTTAGACTGTTTTCTCTAATCTTCAGCAGCAGCACAAACTTGAACCAGCAGCATTAACTTCCAAAACTAACAATAGTAACTTTAGAAGTCTTTAATTCCTAACAATCATCTCCTAAACTTGATATTCACCTTGTTAATCATCAAGTTTCTTCATTACCAGCATCTTAATCACTAGGAGGATATATTCAAACACTCTTCTACTTCTAAAGTTGTGATCTTGTAAACCTGAGAAGCTCAAATGCCATTTCACTTTTATGATCAACCTCTAGTCTTCTATTTAACATCCTTGAAAGCATTTCCTGTGTAAGAGGATATGTATTTTCTAGCATCATGTGAATAGCAATTCCAATATCCATCAACAATACATAAACTCCACACGAGTCAAATAATCTCCAGCTTATCAAGTTGTAGTCCTGTTGATTCTTCCATATTTCATCTTCTTTACTAGGCTACAATAAATTCTTTAGATCTCCCCAAAGCAACAAGTCATATCCTTCTAGGATTGTTGTCTCATACCTTTCTTTTACCAGCCTGTAAAGATCTATCATATCTTGTCTATCAAAGTCATCAAGCATTCTACTAAATATTTTGTAATTCTTAGAACTTCCATCTGCTCTGATGATTTGATAATACAATATGTTCTCTGTAAGAATGTGTGTCTTCCAGTTAATTATTGGATATTTGGTAGCCAAAGATTCAAAATCCATAGCAATATCATCCCCTGGAACTATATCCAAACATGCTCTAAGCTCTTCTCTTTCAGCCTCATCCTCTAGTTTCTGCTTCTTGACACTTTCTTCATCATGTTCTGCTCTTGATCTCTTCTTACTACTTTCTGCTTGCTTTTGACTATCACCATCCTCCTTGCCACTGTCTTTAACCATCTCAGAATCCAAAGGAACAAAATCATTAATCCACTTCTGCTCCTTTTCATATAACTTCTAAATTTCTTCAAAACTCTTGCTCTTCAGCTGAGTGTGAGTGTAATTGCCCATGTGTTTCAGATAAGTTACCATTTTGTTCCTAAGTTGAGCTCTGGTTGGTGGCTTGTTTCTAGTTTGTTCAGCTCTCTGTGTAGTAAAGAACTTCTTTCTTTCTGCAATCAAATCTACTAACATTCTAGCTTGCTCATACACAGTGAATTGTTCTCTTTCTCCTTGTTAAAGTATTTTAGCTAGTAATTCATCTGCATCTATTCTTGCTTGAACATCTTCCATTTGTTCAATTAATGCAGCATCCTTAGCCTCTTGTTTTGTAGCTTTTTCCTTAGCAATCCTTTGCTCTTTCTCAAACTGTGCTTGTTCTTCTTCAAACAACCTTTGAGCTAGCTCTTCATCCATCTGAATCTGTGCCTTTCTTAGATTCTTTGGAGTAGGTTCAGGCTCCACCATCTTGCCTTTACCTTTGTACTATTGGTACCGGTGTTGCTCTCCTTGATTCTTCTTCAACATTATGAATCATTACTGAGGTTGTCCTTGGTCTTGCACTCCTAATGGCCATAAGTGTATCAGTAATAGTTGTCATCTCATCTTAAAAATATCCCCAGTAGTACTTGTAGAAGGACCAGTAGTACTAACATTTGAAGGTCCAGCAGTACTAACATGTAAAGGACCAGCAACACTAACATTAATACTAGCAGTATTAAGTGTATCCCCA
>BQNB010084867.1:12070-24158 GCA_026074375.1 Tanacetum coccineum
GTCATCATTATCACAAAACTTGAATGAGATCCTTAACTTATCTGGGAACGTGCCACCTACTGAGGTAGTGTACTCTGATCATAGCTTCTACAATATCCTGGATATTCAATTTAAATCTGCAAAATATATTATAAATCTTATTTGATATTCTGTTGTGCTGATTTGCGTTTAATAGTGATGTAGCATATGACCATGTTTACATTTTTATTTTTCCTTCAACTAATTTTATTTTTATGATGTATGAAGGTGTTTTCATGACTGCATTTATCATGACCAACGTGGATGAACGCGACCTTGATGTTTTATAGCATTCAGATGAAATGTATCAGGTAATATGAATAGATCTTATACTTATTTGTATTTTGGGTTATAGGCTCAATGACTACAACAAAAGGAACATTGTAACAAAATATATGCATATGCCTCAACAAAATTGTAAATGTCAGGTTGTTGATTTTTTTTTCATGTTTCATAGTCGTGCGATGTAAACTGATCAATGTGCGCGTCGTTACTAATGCACAATCACCCAGAATTCCATCAACTCTTCACTAAATTTGCACAGGTTATACTCTTCTTATCTTTCACCCTTCTTTGATGCTAAATGAGTAATTTTATCAGTCTACTTATAGTTGCATTGGAAACCAAGCATTGTCCATTCTTTGCGGAAACCTCTTATATGGCGACTTGGAATTGGGGTGTTTGGCATTGTGTTTTGAAGATGACTTTGTTTAATGAGAGTTTTTAAGGACCTGTAACATGTCGTTTTGTTGTGGATATTATGGTCAGTTTTTAAATCACACTAACTTGCTTATAAAAAAGTTGGAAATTATTAATAGAAACTGTCCTAGCCCATTTGAAATTTAACCCCTACAAATAAATGCTTAATTTGAACCAAACTCATTTGACTTACATGATTTTATCCAACATGCCTATTTTTACACCTTCATTTGTTTGGACCACTATCATTTAGCATAATGGATCACCAGTACTAGGATTTCAGATTTCTCGTGGTTGAGAAAATTTCGGTTTGACAAAATTAGAAATTATCACTTCAAGGGATGTTTGGAATTGCCTGCTAAATTTTTGTGTACTTAATTCTTAATACTAATTTTATCACTTAAGTTAGTTATTGAAGAATGTATAACTTTGCTTATCTTATTTTTTTGGATATGGAAAAATGTTATGATTTTGTATGATGGTATAATTGTTAAGATAACAAGACCGGTCACAAAATAAGTTTATAAAGTTATGGATAAAGCCAAACGCATAACAAATAGATAAACATTAATGGGGAAGATGTATATAAGTTTAATGAGATTCAAGCTCCTCAAACCATGAATTCAGATGTTAACATGTTCTCAGCATTAGCAACTGATAAGGAAGATGTTGACTATTTTTAAGCATTTTGTTATATCAATACATAAACATGAAAATGGGTCAATTTGGGATATATAAATATTTTTGCTAACAGGTCAAAGTGATGGTTGGGTTCACAGAGTTTCGTAAACAAAAAGGGTACACGATCATTGATTTGAATACGTCAATTCCTTACCCATCGTCAACCCATGGAGAGTCATGATTCTTAAATGGTCAAAATTTATTGTTGTGGCTTTTCCATTTCCTAAAACTGTAATGAGCTGGCATGAAATGAGTCTGCTCATGAGTTAGGTTAGACTGTTGTGTTTCTGGCTGTATATGCTAGCAGTTACATGGATAAGGTAAGCACTCAATACCTAAGCCAATTAAGTCTTAAATGTTTTGTATCACGGCTTGGTTTGAGTACCTGTGATATTTTAGTCACAAATTTTACTTCCAAAATCAAAGAAAATGTTTGGTGGTAGTAAGATCGTGGCAGGTGGTGGGTGCGGCGGTAAGTTCCAGATTTGGTGTGATGAAGTTTTGTTGAATTATGATGTTTTATTAGGTTTTTGTTGGATTTAAGATTTTTTTGTGTTTACAATGTGATACTATTAATGCATATTGTTTGCGTGTTCATGTGAGGGAAAAAGAGTGTGCTTCGCTTTATTTTCTTAAAAAGTACTCAAAGTATTCAATTATATTATACAACTTATGAACTAAGTAGACATATATAGTATAAAGAGTATTATACAATTTCAGAAGACTAATTACTAAAAAATAAAAACAAAGCAACTCTATTGGGGAATTCGAACCCAGGCACTATACAACGATGTATCAACACCTCCCGTCATTGTACCAAGGCTGACTTTGTTTTACATTTTACACCTTCCCTTTAAATAAGTTGCATACTAACAATTTAGTGGAGGTTACGGTTAAGTAACTCATATTCAAGTATACATATAGGTTTTATTTTCACTATTAACAACATTATAATTTTAAGTAACTCAGATTCAAGTATACATATAGGTTTATTTTCACTATTAACAACATTATAATTTTAAAGTAGTTTCTATATAAATTACAATTTGTAAGCTGAGTTAGGTAATTGTTATCTTTTGTGTCCATGAATAAAATAATGATAAAAAGCACAAAGGGTCTTGGGTGAAGGCCACTTTAAATGCTGAATTTTTCCAAATGTTAATTGAGTAAATGTACATATTTTAAGTAAATGAGGCCTCTGGTCACTAAGTCGTTGACATAATCAAGGTAAACTGTTGATTTGATTATTTCAATATTAATTTTTGTTATATGTTAACTCAAATAGTCGAAACTTTGTGGATTTAGTTATGTTACTTATCATATTATGTCTTTTATCCATTTATTTAGAGGTGATATATTCATTCAGATTATGAATTATGTTTGTGTTATTTGGCGTAGAATTTTGTGACTAATGCCTGCAAGTCTGAGATTGTTTCATGGAGAATTATACAATGGTTTTTTGCATAATTTTAGTGCATACTTTTCTGCAGTGCTAGATTCATATCTAAAAAGTTTGGTTGTTAATTAAAGTGCCAGAAACTGATTTTGAAAGGATGTTTAGCCTCTGATTTTTTTGAAGAAAGTGGTTTTAAAACAATGTTTGGTTGCTGAAAATTTGTGCAGAAAACTGTTTTAAAATCACTATATGGTTGCTGAATTCTTTTGCTGATAACTGTTCAAAACAAAAGGCTGTTTGGGTGCTGAATTTTTATACAGGAAAGTGGTTTCAAAATGTTCTTTGGGTGCTGAAATATTCATGCTAAAACATATGGATTTCTAAAGGTTGTTTGGTTGCTGAAACTTTTGTGAAAGAAAAAGTGCGTTTAATGCGATGTTTGTACACAAAAACAATTGTTTAGGGGTTGTTTGCACATAAACCATTTAGGTGATGTTTGGACGTAGCAACAACTTTTAGTAAGGGTGAACTATTATAAATTTAATAAATACCTTATAGACTTTATATTCGTCTTAAAAAATAGCATTTATTATTATTGTTGTTGTTGTTTGTAGAAATGATACCATAAAACTTATTAGGGCATTACACAAATTTGTTGGTCCTAATATTAAAGTGTTCCTGTCAGATGTCTTCCACAATCTATTACCGACTGATATTTATAGCTTAGTCGTTGATGCACTGGAACCATCAGTGAAGGATGAGTTGTTGAAGAATTTCTGCGACAAGGAACTTATATCTTATCACCAGATATTTGAAGGAGCTGGTTTGTTTTTTCATAATTACATTACACTCTGTGTCCAACTATAATTTGTCTTTTATTCTAACCTGTTTTTTTTCTTTTCAGTTTTTGGGATCCCATCAGAGCTAGCAAAGCTGGATAAAACAGAGATGGGATATGCTTGGGTCAAATGCCGTTTAAGTACAAATGAGGAGATATAGAAAATCTTTCCCACTTCATAGCATGTTGATTATCTGCTTTGTATTCAGTTATGCAAATTGAACAGGTTTGTTGTTTTACTTTCCAAATATATGGAAATTTTTATGATTCAAACAATACGTAATGGGCTGATGATACATATATGTATATGTGTGTACCGCATATCGTTTTGATCATTACTGTATTAAATTCTTATATCAATATTTATACGACTCATGCTGCTACCACACCCATCTGATGTTTTTTCATTCTTTTATATGGAGGATTCTTGCTACTTTTTTTATGCTCGAGGAGAATTCTGTAGAGCTGTACTTGCGTTTCTATCCTTCTTCTGCTTGACTTTTCTATATATATGATCATCCACAATCCATTACTTCACTTGGATATTTTTTTAGCAATTTTTATCTTGACTTCCATTTATATGTGAACTTTTTAAATATAATTTATATGCAGGCAAAAGCAATTTTTATCTTGACCAACGTTGTGTATAAAGAAGCTTTATTTCGCATAAATTTATTTCTTCTTATCGGATTACCATTAATTTCTTTTTATTCTTTATTCACGCTATAAATATAATTCATTAACCATTACTTAATTTATTCATTGGATACTCACAAGGCGAGCCCGCCCATCGGGCGGGCTTTTGCGCAATTGAAGCAAAGATAATATCTGGTGGTAGGGTAGGTACTATTTATGTAATACCGCGTATGGTCATTAGCCCGTCTGACAATAAGCTGCCGTTTAAACTAAACCGACGACAGTTCCCTATTCAGATTTGCTTCGATATGACTATAAATAAAAGTCAAGGCCAAACGTTGTCTAAGGTTGGGTTGTTTCTTCAGAGACCTGTTTTCTCTCATGGTCAACTATATGTCACTGTATCGAGGATCAAAACCAAGAAGGGTTTGAAGGTTTTATGTTGTGATACAGACGGTAATTATACCAATTCTACGACCAACGTTATGTATAAAGATGCTTTATATCGAATTTGAATTGGTACATTATACTTTGTAAATGCGGATAGTTTATTAAGTTTTTTCTCCTCTTATCGGATTATCATTCATGTTATTTTGTATTCGTTATTCACTCTATTATAATTTAACATTGTTCCTATTTCATTAAATGTTCTGTAAAATTTAGCCAAGGATACTCACAAGGCATACTCGCCCATCAGGCGGGTTTTGCAACTAGTATATATATATATATATATAAAATTTATACTATCCAGCTACACAATATCTGTTATGGATGGTTGTTATTTTGTTGATGAAAGTACATAATAGACACCACACTTGTATATAAATTGGCCATGTAGCCATACGAAACATACAACATCAAATCTTTTTGTGTGAAAAAAATGCTCAGATGTCCAAATGTATAAAAACTAGATCAAATATTGCTGACCAACCGTAAATGCGACAGACGTTAGTAGCAAGAATTTAACGTAAACTCGACATCAAATGTTTATTCAGACAAGACGGCGTATGTGAGGAACCTTATTTTAACACTGTGTTAGCCTTAATTATATTAAGTCATACAAGAATGTTATCGGTCTTATTAAGACAAACTAGGTCTTGTAATGTAATAGGCTAGTCAGGTATTAACGGACTTGGATTGTAATCTAATCTTGTTCGTGTTTAGGGCTCAAAGCCCAAGTTAAGCCAAGCACGGCCCATTTAGAAAGCCCATGTGCCAAGTAGAAGGCTAAGGGTATAAAAGGAACCCTCTCCACACATGGAGAGGGTGTTGGTCATTTATATGTATGTGTAAAACATGTGTGTAACCTCCCACCACTCTTTCTCTTAATCTAGTATTCTACATTTTCCTTTTCTCTCTTTTCTTCTTATTTTTGGATTATTTAGTGCTTATTTAGGTTTGCTTATTAAGTTGTGTTTGGATTACAAGTGGGATAACACGTGGTATCAGAGCCAAGGGGTGTTTAGTGTTTGTTTTGTGGTTAATAGGCTCAAATTCGTGGCTTATTTGTTCAAAAGTTTGGTTTTTTTTGAAGGTTTATAGTCTTGTTCTTGGTTCTCTTTGATCTTGACATTTGTGATGTTAAAATTCATGTTTTTATAGTAGCTATAGCCTTCTAGTAGTTGTACAAAAGAAACCAAGTAAAAACGTTCAAAAGGGTGATTTTTAGGCGTTTTTAGGTGAAAACCCACGTTTTTCATTCTAGCGAGTTGAGGTTCTGTTGAAGATCTTCTTAGCGAGTTGTGGTACTGTTCTGGTGACTTGTCAGAATAGTACACTGTTGGTCAGGTCGTATTTTTTGTCCTTTTTGTGCAGGTAACGAGTTGGAGTAGCGAGTTGAGGTACTATTCCAGCGAGTTACAGGTAGCAAGTTGAGCGAGTTACAAGTAGCGAGTTGAGGTACTATTCCAGCGAGTTACAGGTAGCGAGTTGAGGTACTATTCCAGCGAGTTACAGGTTATATGAAGACCATTTTCTAGCGACTTGAGAAAAGAAACTCTGTCCATTTGATTTCTTGTTAGCGAGTTGGAGTAGCGAGTTGAGGTACTATTCCAGCGAGTTACAAGTAGCGAGTTGAGGTACTATTCCAGCGAGTTACAGGTTATCTGAAGACCATTTTCTAGCTACTTGGGAAAAGAAACTCTGCCAAAATTTCTTCTTGTTAGCGAGTTGACAAGTGTTTCTACTAGCAAGTTGAGCTTAGAGAGTTGGTTCATCTCCACAGCGAGTTGGGAGACTGTTTTTGGACTTTGGACTTTAATTAACCGTAAACATTGGACTAAAACGTTAATTAATTAATCAATCATCAAACCTCAACTTCAAATCAATTCTACTTTCACGGTTTTTCTATTGATTTTGTAAAATCCTGACAAGTTATTCTTTCTCTTCTCGGTTTTAATCATAGAGTTGTAAAATCCCGTGGAAGTTCATTGAACTCATTCAAACCACAATACAATCAACACTTCATAACACTTAAGATCCGATATCCATTCACAACATCAAAATGTCAAATACCAATACCAATTTGCCAACTCAAACATCAAGTGTTCTTTACAATGACACAGTTTCTTTGTGTTCCAGTTCTAAAGTTCATAAGAAGACACAACTTTCAAAAGAACAAAGCATGAAAAGTCTTAGAGCAATTCAGTCACAATTCAAGTTTCTCATAGATACATTACAAGATTTTGGTACCATGCCTATCTTCAAAAGAACATTCGCTCAAGACTTAGATTTACTAGAACAACATCTTACCAAAGAAACAATTTCTCAAACTGATTGCAAGACTATTTTGACAAAACTCAGAACAACGTTCAAAAATGCTTTCAATTCAGAATTCAAAGAGCGTATGCAGAAATATACAAGATTTGATGCTCAATCCTTCAAAGATGCAATGATCTGTAACATGGATTCCATTGGGAAATACATGCTTGAGATAATTCTTCATCAACAACGGACTCCGCATTTGTTGAAACAAAAGAAGTTGATGCAGACACAAGAAGATCATTCAAATCCAATTCCAGCATTAAATGTTGATTCATTGAAAGTTGATTTAGTTGTCATACAAAACACTTGTTCTGAGAAAGAAGACAGTAATTCAGAAACTGCATCCAGCAAATCAGTAAAGGAAAGCATCTTGGATTCTGCAACAAAAGATGTACATGCAATCAAATACAAGATGTCAAAAGCAAAAGAAAGATGCATGGCATATTTTCGATCTCTTCATTCACACCTTCAAGTTCTTTCTAAAGAAGACTTAAAAGGCACTCGCATCGAACATGGATTCAAACGGGCATTCATGTCACTCTTTGGTCAAGATGTTGATACTTTCACAAGTACAATGCTCCTCAACGTAGATCAACTACAAAAGCAACTTGACAAAGATGAATTTCAAGAAGATGGATCCATGGCAGCCTTTTGGGTGGTAAACAACCAGTTTCAGAAGTTCATCGATTCACAGTTTACTTTGGATTATGACAGTCAAATGACAAACAAGTACTTTGTTAAATACACTGAAATCGAGGTTAAACACTTCAGAGATACACTACTCCAACACATGGGTAATGTCAAGAAGTCCGTTGCTGAAAGAACATGTCATCAAAGACAGTATGATAGAAGGGTGAATAAAACGGATACAACGCAAGAAGAGTAAGACATTGAATACGGTTATAAAGCAATAGATGCTGATTTGGTTGACACATAAAGCATTAGGACAGACTCAACAGTGCAAGATGAAAGCAGCAGGTCAGGGAATGATACAGATGCTGATGATGCAGATATCAGACCCATATATGACGAAGAGCCAATGGCTGAGGTACAATTGACTGCTGAATGTAATATCTTTGCTATAGGACAACAACATACTGAGCAACCTGAAATCATTAATGAAGGTAGGGTTGACCAGTATCCTGAACAATGTCAAGTTAAAAGTCCTATGCTTGATTCATCACCTGATAACCAGACAACTGACTACTCAAAACAATCACTTGAGTCTGGAAATATTTTACTAAAAAAGACCGTTTCCCAATTTCAAAAAGATTTTTCAAGAATGGAAGCACATTGTATTGCTCTCAAACTTAAATATCAAAATCAAGCTTTAAAATCAGGGCAACATGGTTAAATTTTGAATGAAACAAGTAATAAAGCCAAGATTAAAAAGGAAATTGATGTACTTGAAACAATGAACATCGAATTATAACATAGTGTGGCTAAATTACGTAAGGAAAAGGAGACTTTAAAAAATCATTACAAAGATTTATATGATTCTATTAAAATTATGAGATCTAAGACTATAGAACAAACAACTTCTTTGCTTGCTAATAATGTTGATTTAAAAGCTTAGATTTAGGAAAAGGTTTTTGCAATTGCTGCTTTAAAAAATGACTTAAGGAAGTTAAAAGGAAATAGTGTAGATACTAAGTTTGCTAAAACATCAGTCTTGGGGAAACCAGTTTTACAATTACTAAGAAACCAATCAGTTGTTAGACAACCGAATGCGTTTAAATCTGAAAGGCCTCAAATGTCAAAACCACGGTTTGCCTCCCAAGTTGATGTGAATAACAATTTGTCAAGAAGACCAGTAACTCAACACTATTTGCCTAAGAGAAGAGAATCCGTTTTTGCAAAACCTGATCATATGATTGCATCTAGCTCATCTAAGAATAGTTCTAAGAACATGCCAAGATTTAGTTCAAATGACATGGTTCACAATTACTATCAAGAAAAAGCTAGGAAAAAGACACAAGAAAGAAATAGGAATTCAAAATCAAGTGTGATGCATACTGCTAATCCACGAAACATTACTAAAGGTAGCAAACCAAAACATAGGAGCAACAATCAAACATCTAGGAGTTTGCCTGTATCTAAGAGTAGTTGCGTAACGATAACGGTTGTGCCTAAAACAGATCACTCTAAGAATTCTAGTTCTTTTTTAGATTCTAAACACTTTGTTTGCTCGATTTGTCATAAGTGTGTCTTTAGTGCAAATCATGATGCTTGTATAACCAAACTCATGGAGGAAGTGAATTCACGTGCAAAGATTCAATCCCATAAGACCAGAAATAGTAACAAACCTGTAGATCAAAAGAGTCATACTCAAAAACCTAGTAGGCAGATCTTTACAAGACATAAGTTTTCTCCTAATAAGACTTCCGTTGTGTATGAAAAAACATCTCATAGATCTGATCTTAAGTGGAAACCCTACGGGTAGAATTTTCAAATCTGTTGGTCTTAGGTGGATTCCTACAGGAAAGTCATTCGACTCTTGCACAAGCAAGGTTGACAGTGAACCTATACACGGTTCAAATGTAGATATCCCTAATATTCATGAAAATAAACAAACTATGAATTTAAGTGCAGATACATCAATTAATGTTCAAAAGGAACAAAGTCTTGATTTAAGTGCAGGTACCTTATGTAATGTCAACAAGGAAAATCTCAGAGTATGGTTGCTGAAAAAGCTGATATCTCAGAAACCATTGTCAAAATGGACTCACAGATGATGATATAGAAAGATGACGTTTGATCACAACAGATCAAGCCTCGATCCTTAATGTCAAATGACGTTTGAACAAAAAGGTTCAAGCCTCGCACCACAATGTCAACAAAAGTTCCTACGACAGATATGATAGAGTTGGAAAGTCTATTCGGTCTTTGTTCGACGAATATTTCAATGGAGTGAATCTAGTTGTTTCAAAGTCTTCCGTTGTTACTGCTGCTGATGCACCTGATAAACGTCAACAACAACCAGATTCAATTTCATCTACTTCAACTTTAGCAACAACTGTCACTGCTGATGGAAACTTCGACGTGCATATATTTTTTTTCTCTCTTTATTTTGATTTATAAATATTTTTGAAAAAACAAAATACGAAAATATAAAATGAACAAAAAGAAAATACAAAAATATAAAATCTTGAAAAACAAAATATAAAATCAAAAAATTTCAAAAATACCAAAAAGAATCTTCTCGACATGTCTCTTGGAATCGATAACATTTACGTACCTAGAAATGTTGATTAACATCGACACGGGCGTGTAAATAAAGTTCAACCAAGAGTTTCAAATGCTTTCAAAACATTTCATTTCTAAATTTTTCTCTATGACTTATGTACATTTTAGTGCATAACTCGGACCCAAATGTAAAAGGGAAGTGTACGTTTCAGTGCACTTACTCTTGAAATAGAAGAGAAGTCTTCTATCATGTTTCGAATCTCGAATCTCGGAGAACATGCGTAGGGGGAGTATTTAAAAATAACAATGTCAGAAAATGGTTTTATGGTTCGATCTCTATGCCAACAACCAATTAATCCTACGACGTCCATGAAGTCATAAGGTGGTTAAGGTTAGGTATAAGTCTTATGATCCAACCAGAACCAGAGGGATCTACCCAAGGACAATCCATAGTTAGAAATAGCAATCCTTAGGTGTGATTGGAGAAGAATGAGTATAAGGGAAAAATGCCGACTAAGATTGAGCTAACACTGGAACAATCACAACAAGGTGTTAGTAATGACGTCTTGGTAAGTATTGAAGGGGTTGAAGAATTAAAAAGAAATGTATGGATAAAGGGTGAAAACAAAGCATCCCTCACAAACATTTAGGCAGAAACCGGGTCAATACATAATCTATCAAAATTACAAAGATGATTGTTGATATTGAAGAAAGACGTCATGGACCCAGTGATGTGATGCACAACCCTTCCCAGCCATTCGAGTTTCTCTCAAAAGAAACTTGTCTCATTTGTCACGGAGATACACACGTTATCTATTGACGTCTCACTCCGAGATTGTTGATATTGAATAGGTGGCAGTCTGCTCCAGCCTCCGATTACTAAAACCAAAGTGCACAAATCGAGTCTAGAGCCAAGAGAGATCAAATTATAAATCTTATTAGGACACAATGTCAAAATACACTTTTTGAACACCATAAAGTTCACAAGTTGTAATAAAAGAGTCCTATGCATTATCCTTGAGATCTTGCCAGAACATTTGAGTGATACTTAAGTATTCACCTTGAAGATGGAAATCTGCTTGAGCCAACATCAAACAAGCTCTTTGTAGGTGACTTGCGCGATTCTATATGAATCAAACTTGTGACAACTGGAAAGAAATGACGGTGCGATTCTATATAAATCAAACTTGTTCAAGTAAAAATGAATTGACGACTTAATCAGAAAGATAGTAATTATATGATTCACTCTTACCGTGTTGTCTGCTTTGAGACGTTCCGGTAATGAGAACATGCAAGCATGGTGAATCTAATACATCTGTGTTGGAAGATCCTACGCTTTAAGCTGGAAATCCTATCAAGGAGGTTCTTCTAAATTAAACCTACCTGATCATAGGTCGGTCCTTACGGAACCGAAGGTTAATGCAACCGAACTCAAGATGAATGAAAAAGCCAAATTCATCTTTTATTGCTAACTGTCTTATTTCATGATTAGACGATGGTGTTGCAGCCTTAGTCCAATGAAGTCGGATTCATAAACCATATGCTCATACTCATGCTTTCAAAGTCAATTGTTAGCCTTAATTATATTAAGTCAAACAAGAATGTTATCGGTCTTAGAAAGTCAAACTAGGTCTTGTATTGTAATCATTCAACAACAAGACCGTTGATTCTAAACTTCCTTATCAACAAAGAGCTTCAAAGACAAATAAAGAACCAACCAATGGGGAAGTTTGTCAGACTTATAACCATAAAAGTCAAACAAGAATGTAACAAGTATGAGCATGTTGGTCAAGAGCACAAGATGATCGAGAACGTAAAATCAAGATGATTCAAGTCAAGGAGATGATACAAGATTAAGGATCTCAAGAACT
>BQNB010084868.1:0-23143 GCA_026074375.1 Tanacetum coccineum
TTGTATTCGTTGCAATTATTACCATTATAGTGACTTGCATTCAACCATATGATAATATTCAACTGTTTGTTCTCCATGATATTAAATGTTCTCCATGATAATTATCCCAGTAATGCCAATATTTCCATTATGATAACTTGTATTCAACTATTACATTTTAAACATATGAATTTCACTCAACTTTTGTGTTGACCCTTTTTAGCATGTTTATCTCAGGTAATTAAGTAAGTTGGGGAGTGGCATGGACTCGAAGATGGCTGAACTGTTATCATTCAAACATAATGTTTTAGATTTTAGGACCTGCATTTTGTAAAAACTCTGATTATAATGAATGATAACTAAATTTTTCCAACAACGTCTCTTTTAAAGTTGTTTTCTATGATTATGATTGTTGTATCCATGAAGTAATACCCCAGATTATCTTCCGCTGCTATATTGTAAAAATAGGGGTGTTACACATACTATTATTCCCACCTTTACATGATGATCCGTATATACAAGCATATGATGTCATTCCACCATCCCAAGTTATTATTGCTTTACCAGCTATTGTACCTCCATCGATGTTTGATTCCCGAGATTTATTTCCTCCCCAGGAGATTTCACCATCGGAAGGCGCTAAGACTCCTGTTAAATCACCTAATCCAATGTCTACATCTTCATCAGTAGGATCTTCATCACCGGTTAGGTCAACTACCTCACCACTAAATTATCTCTTTAATGAGTCTATCTTTGCAGAGTTAGATAATTCATTATGGATCATATCGCGACCATTGGGAAGTAAACCAGTCCCCGAAGAATTTAACGTTCATCACTGGGAATAATCATGGAAGATATCAAGATTCGTCATCAAGAGTCTTCTGAACGAGATCCAATAACTCAAGGGAGAACCACCATATTATATCTGTATCGTTTACAATTTTCTAGAATCCCACCATTAGATGTATGAACAATGACACTTGTCAAATTTTGCTATGTAAATTTTATAGACAAGTTATTTATACAACGATGATTCCGTTATACTTTGTTATTTTACGATAACTATTATGTTTATCAAGATTATCTATCCTATATCCTGAAATACGATTCTCTTACCATTCGATTCTCTCAAACCTTTATATCTAAGCCTCCTATCGAATTACTCATTCCATTATCTACTTCTCAAAGTCTTAAATTCTAAAACTTTCTGTTGTATCCTTCAATATTAAAGAATTATTCTCATACCTATGATATGGCTATATCATTTTATGGATTCTCATTTTGTGTTGTCTTGTATATATTGATAGATGCCTCCCAAGAGAACATCAACATCTGCAGCACCAGCCATAACTTTAGATGCCATCCGGCAACCAGTTGCTGACAGTGTTGCTATTGCTTTGAAAGCACAAGCTGCTAACTTAGCAAATACAGACAATACTAACAAAAACACCCCGGGACAAGCGGAATCCTATTAGCTAAGAAAAGGAATCAACAATCTACAAAGAAAGTTTCAAAGATAAGAGGAAACACCACCACCAACAACAAAATATCCCAAACACAACAAAAATCACTCCAACAATTCAACATTAACAAAAATACTCCCAGATAACCATGACGACAACAACAACAAAAACAACCATAACAATGATTACCACCACCAGCAGCATAGAAGACAAGAAACTATTAGGACTTATCCTGCGAAAAATTATCATGGAAACCGCCCTTTGTGTACAAGATGCACCCTGCATCACACAGGAGTTTGCACTGTCAAGTGTCAAAATTACAACAAAGTGGGTCATCTGACCAGGAACTGCAGAAGCAAAGGACCAGCCACGGGAAGCAACTTGCTATTAGTGTCTGTAACTTGTCATGCATGTGGAGAGAAAGGGCATTACAAAAGTCAGTGCTCATCGAAAATAGACAACCGTACTTCTCACGTTTCTAAGAAAAGCTTATGTGACGAATCCCTCATCATTCCAAAGAAAGAAATTTGGCTTGATAATAAACTTAACTATGTGGAAGAATCAGTGGAGATTATGGATCGAGAAGTCAAGCAACTAAGACGAAGATGCATCCCTATAGTCAAAGTAAGATGGAACTCTGAATTTACATGGGAACGTGAAGATCAAATTCATGCTAAACATCCACATCTATTTTCCAACATCACTCAATCTCTCAACTAAATCTCGAGACATGTAACATAAGTATCAACTCTTTTTCGTATGTAAAGTTATCCATGAAATAAAAGTAATAATTCTGTTACATCTTGTTATCTGTTGGTATCAAAACTCGTCAATTCTATCATGTTCAACTCTGAATACTCTCCTCATACATTTGCAACATAAATTTTCATCCTCGATTATATGGGCGTCAGTACAATCAACATCTCAATATTGGGGACAATCTCTAAATAAATATCGAGACTGTAACAAAGTATCAAATATTTTTAATTTATACTCACTACAGGGCACACACAACTCAGCATCACACAATAATATAAGTAATAATGGTGCGCGTAGCGAGGAGGCTTTTTATATGGTTATAAATTATGGGTATTGGGTTGTGATTGCATCTACCTCTCTAGACTAAAGATGTTAATTACATTTGATTATCTATATATATTTTAATAATAGATTATATTAAAGTATGTAAACTTAAATTATAAATATTAGCTTTACATTAATAATCATATATTTTTATAAACAGTAAAATATCTTGTTTTTTTTATGCTTAGGGTATTAATTTATGTATAGTTTGGATTTGAATTTATAGGCATTATGCATTTTGATGTATGGGAATTTGTGAATTGAAATGATCTGTAATTTTTTTATGTCTCAGTTAGCGAGGAGTTGTATGCTTCTTTTTGTAAGAAGACTAATTATAAATAATTAGGCTTAAGTATATAACATGCGTACAAACAAGTTTCTTTCAATCCGTTTGTACAAACAATTCCTTAATCATAATCATTATTACCTTTATCATTTGTTCATTTCAAAATCTGTATCTCACATGATTAGAAACTCTCTTATAATCGTTCCTTGACATCACTCATTCCATGATCTCCATATTCTAAAACTTTATGTTATATTCTGCAACGTAATAACAAGAAAACACACAAGAATCTATACAATGTCAAATGATTTCAATACCACTAGGTATGAAAATTTTGATAAAGACGAGATAGAATTCTTATTCGATGTTAACTTTTAAAGGTTAATGAATAACAATTCTTTATGATTAGAGTGGTATAGCAGAAGTAGACCATAACCCACAGGTTCCATAAACGAATGTAATTTTTTGTTTCACGCCAATATCTACCAGAAACTAAGAAAATTCTATTGACTATCACCAAGAGGTATGATACTTGAAAATAAGTATACTAGAGAAAGTAAGAAGGAGGTAATATAAGTTATGATGTACAAACATAATTATAAATGCAATCAACATACTGGACTGTGACCTTGATTAACCTAACATAAAAATCAAATTCATGCCCACACCTTACATCTATTGCACTATAACTATTAACTAAATCTCGGGATGAGATTCTATCAAGCGGGTGGAGACCTATAACAACCCAAGAATTTTCATCAACCTATTTTACTATTATCACAATTATATGGGGAAATTTTTCGCTTTATTACATTACTTGTATTGTCAATATCTTGAGTATTCCGTAAACTTGCATAACTTAAGTAGTAGGGTGTGGGAGAAAGCTCACGCAACCTATCTATGGCAATCCTATCTTCATATATGTCAAGAAAACATCATAAAATGTCAAATAAATATCATAATATCATTATTACAAGGTACATTATTCCTATAAGGTACCATTTGCAACATCATATCAAAACGGGCTTTAAACCATTATCAGATGCCCTAAACCCTAATCTCATGAAAGGATTAACCCCTAAAGTGAATGCAAAAGCTATCAAAAGGCAATGTACAAGCAATATAAGATCTCATTTGAAATATAAAATCCCTTCACCTCAAAGTACAAATCTCTAAAAGCAATATAAACTCCTTCCAAGTCAAAGTATAAGTCCTTAAAAGCTCAATGTATAAGTCATTAAGCATGATCTCCAAAATAGCCATTTTACCTCCATTTTATTCTAATTTCTTCACCATCACTTTTGTACAAGCTACTACACTCAATATACAATATATAAACACTCAAAACCCTAATTCAAAACCCTAAACCCTAAAACCGAGCTAGTTTATAAACCATGACTCGTTTCTTCGTTTTTATCCATTGTAAACCTAAACCAATACTTAAATAAGTTATAATAACATAAATTACAACATTATCAATCATAATCCATTATCATTTCATCATTCTACTTCAATTATACAAGAAACAAATCCAGAAAACCCTAATTGTGCCCAAATTGGAACTTTGGACCCGTTTACTCATTTTCTACCCGTTTTAACCCAAACCACCTCTTAACTTTTGATTATAATTATTAATATAAGCCTTAGGATCAGTAACCTATCATTCCTAATCAAATGTACATGAATTACAAGCTAGAAAACTCAACCCGAACCCTTATGAACCCTAAATGAACCCGAAATACAAACCCTTGCAAAATGACCCATTTTAACTATTTTTCTTGCAACCAAGCACGTCAATGACAAGCACCTTACCTCCCTAGCTGCTTACAAGCACCTCTCTTCAAAATATCTTCATCATATATTGTATAAAATTGATCACATGGTTCCTTGTTTCTTCATTTCTAGCCGCGGCATCACATGGGGTAAACACCTCATCCAAGCTAGTTTCTAGCTTAACCAACACATCTACTAGCCCCTACTCATCACCCTCTAGACCTCCTATGTGTCCTAACCAGATCATAACCCTTGCTTACTCATTATACCTTCAAATGGGTATAAATAGGACTCTTATGTCTTCATTTTCTTCATCCTCCACTTCCTCCTCTATAACCCTTATAGGCAGCAATAATTTGCTCCATTATGATATTAAGATCATTAAAGAAGTTCAAGAAGCGAATCCTTGAAGAATTGAAGCCCCAAAGTAAAGATACAAGGCGTACGAGTGGAAATACTACCCGAAATGACCCGTTTCCACCATTTTTGCTCCTTGAAGCTCAAACCCAGGTTTTGAATGTTCTACTTCTGCTACTACACCCTTATAATGTTCATATGATCCTAAATATACTCTTGTTAAAGTTTCATAACTCAATTCATGCTCATTTTCCATTTTGATCCAAAACCGTACACCCGAAACCCTAATTTCACGTTTTTCTTAAAACTAAATGTTATAATGATTAAATATTGTTATAATATATCCTAGCATGCTTAACTAATGTTAAAATAACCACTTTATTGATTAATGAAGGAATTTGAACTTAAAACCCGCGCGTTTACGTTTTGAAACCCTAATTTGACCCATTTTGCTTCCTAGCCCCCTAGACGAATCGTTATTTAAACTTTGCTACTTAAAACTTCATATTTTAAGTTATAATATCTTATAACTGTCTATTGAAATGTAAAATAAGCTTGCATGGCATTTGGACATGTTTTGTAATGAATACCATGCAAGGGTATCTATCGTAACTTTCTGAAACTTATAACTAAAGGGCCGATATATGACATTTTATCAATATATAACTATAAGGTCTATATATGTCACTTTTCAAAGTCCAAGGTTTACTGGTAAATCTTTTTAAAATTGAATGTACCAAAGTCGTAAAAATTCACACTCCAAGGACCTATTTGTAATTGTTCAAACCAGGGTCTAAAATTTAACATTTTTAAAAAGTATAAAAACACATTCAAAACATTACTAGACATAACTTTAATTAACTCTTGACGTGCTTAACATTTCCAGATATTGAATAAAACGCTTAAAACCAATCATCCAGAGCTATATTGTACCACAATACTAGGGAGCTTCATATAAGATTTCATCTTGGTATTAAAGTTCAGACTTGATTTTAGGGTTTTACGATTAAAAGTGCCTAAGATCCTCAAACGTTTTACTGAATGACTTCTGAATTATGATGCCTAACAGTGATACAATAATTTCAAACTTTCAAAATCAAACTCATAACTCTTAAACCAAAGTTCATAAAGTACAATCTTCCTAAGACTTGAACATAAATCTACTCAGGTTGTGTGACATGGCTATTTTACTATCCATTTTACTATATCAACCATCCCCCTGGTTAAGATAGGTGATAAGGTCCCGTCATGCTTTCATTTTCAGAATTTTATATACATCTACCTACCAGTGAGTTCATAGCCTCTATCTCTTTTCAATCTTTTTGAAATGTTTATATAAACCCGCGAGGGGGATACATGCTTGTTACAAACTCTTTTACATACTCGTTTATCTTATAACAATGTGATTACTTTTCAAAGACTTAATGAATTCATAACCTCACATTTCAATACTTTATAAACCTGTAATAGCCTTGCTATAAAACCATGAAATGCAGTGTTATTCAACTAGTAATGCTATCTAGATATATTATTGCCTAAGTAGCTTCCAGTGCCATAAAACATTATCATGAATCATTAATACTTTACATTGCGGAGTGAACATGAATATTGAGAATAGATCTATTAATGGGTACGGCTCCCTTTATGTATCCCCTACTATGGGTAGCCAAACGCACTATATTTTTCCTAATAGGTAACCTTGGCAAGTTATCTTTTCCACGGGGACATCTGTCCCTAACCAATATCACTACGGTGATTTCCCTGTTAATGTATTGATGTCATGAGCTTAGCTGCAATAATAATGTTACCCTGATTTTCCATGATATTTGTATTCGTTGCAATTATTACCATTATAGTGACTTGCATTCAACCATATGATAATATTCAACTGTTTCCCATGATAATACTGTTCTCCATAATAATATTGATCTCCATGATAATTATCCCTGTAATGTCCAAATATTTCCATATAATAAACCTGATGCAATTATTACATTTCTAACCTATGAATTTCACTCAACCTTAGTGTGACCCTTTATTACATGTTTATATTCTCAGGTAATTTAAGCAAGTTACTGCACTGAGTGGCATGGACTCGAAGATGGCTGAACTGTTATCATCAAACATAATGTTTTTATATTTTGGGAACCCTGATTTTGTAAAAACTCTGAATAAATGAAGTGAATAACTAAAATTTTTCCAACAACGTCGCTTGTAAAGTGTGGTTTACTATGATTATGAATGTTGATCCATGAAGTTAATACCCCAGATTAGCTTCCTCGCTGCATAATTGTAAAAAATGGAGTGTTCATTTTAACGTGCCCATAAGCGGAACTTTCGCGTACCAGTCGTATGCCAATGCGATTTTGTGCAAAGCACCCGGAACTTTGTCAACGATGTATGAGGGCCATTTTTTCAGACATGATAGAAAAAACGATGGGAAGTCTTTATGGATGATTTTTTTAGTTTTCGGAGATTCTTTTTCCTCATGTATTGCCAATTTAAACAAAATGCTCAAACGGTGTGAAGACACCAAATTAGCACTAAATTGGGAAAAGAGCCATTTCATGGTTAAAGAAGACATTGTTTTATGACATAAGATCTCTAGAAAAGAATTGACGTCGAAAAGGCCAAAGTTGATGTAATGTTCTAAGCATCCTCACCCAGACGACCGTTAAAGCGCAAGCATAAGTTTTCTCGTGCATGCTGGATTCTTATCGAAGATTTAACAAGACTTATTCCATAATCTCTCGACCCATGACCCATCTCTTTAGAGAAGAAACGCAAGCCTTTCATTTTTTTCGGAAGATTTCATTCTTGCATTTCAAACAATAGAAAAAGAGTTAAACCGAAGCTCCAATTCTCATTGCTCCACGAATTGGGGACAACCCTTTTGAAATCATGTGGCGATGCAATTGATTAATGCAATAAGGTGCGGTCCTAAGGACAAAAAGAATTGAAAGCATTTTTGAACCATTTCATTTATGCAAAGTAGACCATGACAGAACAGAATCAAACTACCACAACAACGGAAAAAGAGATGCTTGCTGTTGTTTACGCATTTGAGAAGTTTCTGATCAAATCTAATCATGAACAAAAAGGAGTTGTTTACATGGACATTCCGCAATGAATACCTTTTCAAACAAAAAGACGCCAAAGCAACGATTGCTCTACTATGGGGTCATACTTCTTCAAGAAATTTGATTTCAAAAGTTATCATAATACCAAGGGAGCTAAAAATATATGCAGCTTGATGACCTATCTCGTCTTTGAAACCCCATATGAGAATGTTTTTTGATCCTAAGGAATTAATGAAACTTTCCATCTTAAAAACGTGAATACGGTGACATCTCATTGAGACCAAAAAATCCCGGTTTGCCGATATAGCAATTACCACGCGGGAAATTTCTAATCAAAGGAATTGTCAACCCAACAAAAGAGAAGTTTTTTCAAGGATATAAAGCATTACTTTGGGATGAAACTTTTCTTTTCGAACAAATGCGGAAATCAAATCATCGTTAGATGTGTATTTGCCAAGACTCTTGAAATCCTCAGGCTTGTCAAGAAGACCCACCGGGGGCCATCATAGTGCTAATATCACAGCTCAGAATGTATTTGATGCAGGTTTCTTTTGGCCTACGATTTATAAGGATGCTTACAAATTGATCAAGTCTTGTGATGCATGTCAAAGACAAGGCAAAATCTCTCAACGTGATGAGATGCCTCAAAATGCTATCCAAGTTTGTGAAATTTTTTATGTATGGGGTATCAATTTTATGGGACCTTTTCCGTTGTCTAGAGGAAACAAATATATTCTAGTAGCAGTCGATTATCTTTCCAAATGGGTTGAAGCGAAAGCGCTCCCCACCAACGATGCTAGAGTAGTTATTAAGTTCTTAAAATCCCTTTTCTCCTGATTCGGATTCTCACAGGAGCAATTATAAGCGATCGTGGTAACCCATTAATGTAAGATAAGTTTGCAAAAGTCATGTCAAAATATGGGTCACCCATCATCTTTTGACATCCTTAACCATCTCAAATGAGTGGTCAAGTTTAAGTCACGAATCGAGGTCTCAAAAGAATTTTGAAGAGGATAATAGGAGAAAATCTTGCCTCATGGTCAGACAAGTTAGATGATGCATTATGGGCTTTTAGGACCGCTTACAAAACTCCAATTGGATGCACTCCGTACAAGTTAGTCTATGGAAAAGCGTGTCATTTACCAGTTGAATTAGAACACAAAGCATATGTGCTATTAATCATGCCAACTCCGATTTAAAGACCGCGGACGATCATCGAAAGCTCCAACTCAATGAACTTAGCGAGCTTCGTGATCAAGCTTACGAGAATTCGTTAATCTACAAGGAGAAGACAAAGAAACTACATGATTCCAAGATAAAGAACCGAATCTTCAATGTTGGTGACAAGTCCTTGCTTTTGCAACGTCCCATTAAAGATTTCCTCCGGAAAGCTCAAATCCCGATGGTCCGGACCTTTCACAATCATCGAAGTTTAATCCTTATGCAACTAGCAAATTATCTCTATGCATATGGTTCGAGATTTCAAAGTCAACTTGCCCCCTTTCTTTAGCATTACTATGGAAGGGATACACCACCGATTGGTTTATCCCGGATCTCCAGACTTTCCCTAGACAACTAAATTCAGGATCGAGTCTGAGCTTGCGCTCGGCTGTGACCAAAAACAAGCCGCTAAAGTTCGTTGGGAGTTCACATCCATCTTATATCCTTTCTATTTTCTTTCTATTTTTGTTGTGTTGAGAGAGGCTTGTACTCTTTCCGATTTCTCGATGTTTGTTGCTTGTTTGTTGTCATTTTTGTAGGATCAGCCCAACAAATTCTTTGAAGCCTCTCGTGTCCGGTTGATTTTTCCCGCTTCACTTGAGCTTCTCATCCTTTGTGTAAAATTAGTTTGGGCAGATCCGATATCCTTTCATCTTATTGATTCACGTTTATCTTTGCATAATTCATAAACGGCTTAGATTTACGTAGAGTCCCCCACTTTAAACATTGAGGACAATGTTTCATTAGTTTGGGGAAGGGAATCTAAATCGATTTGATGTTGCTTGCTTATTGTTTTTGTTCTTCACGTAACCCGTTTTCCTACAAAAATAGCCAAAAATTTTAAATTTTTAAGAAGTTAAATATAAAAAAAAAATAAGAGATGACATAAAATGTAGGTTTTTCCTTTGGTAAGAATAAGAGTAATTTTTGACCCCGATCGTACGTGTATAGTCTACTTTCTCCCTTAAAAAAATTTTTTAAAATGGGAATGGGGAAATAGTTTTTGTGCTAGTCTCATGTAGACTTTAAACATGCTAGACTTGAAATCATTAGTAAAAGAAAACTTGTGCTAATCTCAAGAAGATTTTAAATAGGCCGAGTTGGATTTTAATAGGCTAAGTATTTGCGAATCTTCTTTTGCAAAGAATAAAAATGAATAGTGGTTATTTGTTTACGAATTAGGATTCTAAGCAAGTTATTTGGAAAACTTAAAGGCGTAAAGAATAACTTGTGGTTTTTCTTTCCGGAGTTCTAAAAAATGAAAATTATAAGCTGTTCGCTTAATTTTATACAATTTAGAGTTTTACTCTTAAAAGTCTAATCAACATATTCAGAGAAAAAGCTTTATCAATGAAGCCAAATATCGTTGGTAAATAAGAATTTTAGTTCAAGTTTATACTTTGGTTTTCTAAAACGAAAATTTTCTATTTGCAAAAATAATATGTCATATAAGTTTGTCAAAAAAAATCTATAAAAATGTAGTTGGTGAATAAAAAGGATGCAAGTTATAAATCCTTTGTGTTAATAATTAATATACAAACTCCATCGCAATAAATGACATGGGCATTTGTCGGTTCGCTCCCGATGTGACATCGAAAGAAAGGATGGAGGTTATATATTTAGGGTTGGTATCATAATAAGTACATAAGCTCTTGTCAGAGGCGTGGCCGAATGTCATCGAAAGAAAAGTGAACCGAATTCCTAGACTAGAAAATGTATAAAGTATATAATAAAGTTGCAAGTTTAGAAAAAAATAGTAAAATTTTCAATTTTCTAAAACCCAAGGTATTCTCTAGATCTAATGTTTGCAAAAGTCTACAAGCTATTTCATCGAAAGTTCATGCATTTCGGATTAGTATTCACAGGAAGGTGTGTCCAAAGCCTTAGCACTTACCCCACTGACGTGGAGGATTGCTAGAGAAGAAAGTCATTCATGGGACAAGTGAACCAACGATGTCTTAGTAAGAGTTCTTGTTTTGCTTTGATATGTGAATCATTGTTAAGCTGATCTAACATATTTGCCCACAAAGGCCCATGTGTAAAAGTTTGCTCCTGATTTCATCTATCTAAATAACAGTGGATTAATGGGTTTAAATTAATCTGAGCACACACACTTAAATATATGATTTTATTTCGGGAAGAGGAATCACAAGTTATAAATAATAATAGTCTTTAGCATGTTAGCTCATAATTAGCTGTGATCTTATTTTTAAGCTTAGCATGGGAAAAGATAAAACTCGGAGATGAAGTAACTTTATAGACCACTTCATTGTGCTTTTGTTTCTATGATCCAAAGTTACCAATAAGGTAAATGAAAACAATACATTATGTCAACACAGAATACGATGATAGTTTAGGTAGTTTAATTATCATTGAAAAAATCATAAAAAGAGAAAAAATCCTTTAGAAAATGGGGGAATCTGATGTTATATAACATTGTGATCTCTTATCTCTCTCAATCAACAATTCTTTGCTACTTTTCAAAGGTTTTGATTGGGGAAGTTTCGAGGTATTTTTGTTATAATCATGTGATATTGCTGAGACACGCAAATCGTATTAGTTTTGAAGAATTTTGATAAGTGTAAAAATACAAAAATGGATTTAAGCTCGAGTATTCACGTTATCAACAACGCTTCTAATTAAAAATGATTAATAGTTTATTTAATATTTCAATTAAATAAATACTGATAACTAAAAATAAATTTAATTATTTTTGTGTGTCCGCGTTGTATGTTGTTCGTTAAATGTTTGCGGTGCTGTTTTAGCCCTTTTCGGCTCGTTTCCAGGTCTCGGGCAAAACTAAAAAGTTGTCTGGAATATCATTTCACATCAAATTGCTTTAGAGTCCGAATAATGAAAACGTGCTTTAGATGGTCGTTCTTATAAGTCAAGTCAGACCCTAAAAGTCAATGATTGAAATCGTCATTCAGAATTTCGAAAATTCTCGGATGTTACACGGATACCATATTAACCAAAAGCCCAAAACCAAGCCCTATACCCTTTTATGAAACTACAAGGACTTGTCCTGTCATTTTTGAAAGTAGTGTTTACACTACAAATGTGATATCAAAAGACAAGGACCATTTGTGCAATTTCACCAAACTTCCAACTGAATTAAACGTTTTCAGTTATAAAAAAGGCGCCATTTCTTTTTTACTATTCATCGTCATCAACAATTTACCTTAGGGTTAAATCAAGGGGGTTTTGGAAATTGATGGGCAAGGAAGTCAATTCAAGAGCTCACAAGTACAATGGCAGGGTCAAATGGGTCAAATCAAGAGTCTTCATTAGCTCTCAAGCCAAGAGGCCACGTCAGGTTGAAGAAAGCACATGGATATAGTGAATTTGTACTCATTTCACTCTCAAAAGAAGCACAAATGAGCCTCAACATGGATTGCTACGTTGGCAATACATGTGAGGTCATTTAGTGATCCAACGGATGTGATTAACTCCCCAATGATTGGTTGATCTAATGGCAGAGATTGATGGGCGCCTCTAACAAACTCAAGGCCTAGAAGCTTCATGGATCAGCTATAAATAGCACTCTCACTTCACACACACGGCATCTTTTTCTTTTCTAGTTTTTTAGCTTAGTGTAGCCTTTAGAAGCTTATTGTAATTTTGATCAAATTGTAATTTCTTTTTAAGTAATGTAATTCAGTTTTTAATTAATGAAACTTAGTTTAATTTCGTCATAAGCTTTTTTACTTTCAACTTTTAAGCTCTCTCAAAAAGCCTATCTGTCTCAATAAGCTAATAAGCTCATATTAAGCTCTCAAGAGTCTCTAAGCTCTTGATTTGAGCTTAACCAGCCTTAATCTTACCTTAACAATTAAATCAGTTTAAAAATCTTTATATTACCTTTACATTTGGATTGGAATTTTGGAAGTTGGTAGTAATGGAAAACCAAGAAGGATTTAACTCCTAGCTTATAAATAAGCTAGGAGAGCTTGTAGTTGCCCTTTATTGGGACCTTCTGTTTAGCTGAGGGGCAAGTAAGTTTTCATTTACTTTTCCTAATTTCATTCCTAGTTTAATTTTATAGCTTATAAGTAACATTAGTTGTAGATCTTAGATTAATGCTTATTTATTTCTTAATTCATGATAATTAAGTTTGTTTTAAGCTAGTTCTTATCTGGTATTCAATACTTGTTTAATCAGTTTTGCAATTTTAAAGCTTTCTCAATTCTGTTCAAGCGCTAAGGGGTGTTTGGATTTGCTAGTTTGACCTTATAAAGTCAAAAATTTTATGTGCATAACCTTTTTAGACCAGTTTTGAATTGAGTTTTAAAACAATAGGAAATGAGTGTGTATATAGTTTGATTGGGGGTGTTTAGAGAAATTTGGCTTTTATACTTAAGTGTGCCAGCACCAGGGAAATTTTTCTTGGAACTTCACTTGTGCAAACTTTGATCTAAGCCCTCAAAGGCTTAGATCTTGCTTGCATTTTGTTTATACACTCTATTTGAGTGTGTCTAAGTGCAAGATTTCCCTTTGGAAACTGCACTATTGGTTTTGACACTTGTGCAATGTGCTCAGTAATAACTAAATGTTTAGTTTGCTGTGTCACTTTATCCTAGTTTTTAGTTTAGTAATAAGTTGGATTTAGACTATTAATTCAAGTAGGTTTAAGCCTAGGTATAGCTTAATATGATTAGTTTAAAATTGCTTTTCTAGCTTATTTTCATGTTAATTTAGCTGTCAAGTCATAAATTCATAAAAAGTAGCAGTTTTAAAATTAGCTTTTAAATTCTTGTTTTTAGATTATAGGTCTAGATTTTAAGGTTAAAATTGGTTGCTTAAGTAGTTTAATAAGTCCTTAAAGTTTTAGAGTCCAGTTTAGCTTTTTAAGGTATTTAGCTTATTTGGATTTTATGCTTATTTACTAGATTTCTAAGTTTGCTTGTTTCCTTCTCAATTTCAGTAGCTTAAAAGCACTTTAAGCTCTATTTTCGTTTCATTTCTAGGTTAAGTACATCATAAGCTTTCTAAAACACTTTTCCTTTTTAGATTTGAGCTTAAAATGAGCTTGTTATAAGCTGTTAAGTGAAAATAAGCCCAAAGGCCCACTCACTGTAACAGCTTATTTATAAGCCGTTTTTGAGCTTATCACTTAGTTTTAGGTTAAGTCCCGTTTGTTAAAGTAACTTATTTTAGTGTTCTTATTAATTCCTAATATTTAGATTTTCATAAAAGTCAAAAAAATAAAAAATATGTGCAAAAAGGGGGTTAGCCACACTCAAACCCACGACCTCCCACACACAACACCAATGCCTTAACCAGTTTGCTTCAATAGCTCATCCATTCATATCTTGCTAAACTTAATACTTACACACATTTTCATTTTCCTTTTTATTAAAAAGCCATAGCTTAATAAGCTCATTTGAGAGCTTATTCGTTAAGCATTTTTGTTTTTCTTATTTTTCTTGTGTTCCTGTTAGAATTTAAGTTTTATCCTGAATTTTTCAGATTTTTCTAGCTTTTATTTTATTTTTAATCAATTTTCGAAAGTTAAATTCTTATAAAATCAATAAAAAATAGAAAAAAGTTTCAGAAAAATACAAAAAAATAATTTTTAGTTTAAAAAAAATAGCTTTAGGTTTAGATCCAGTAAAATCATTTCTACACTTTTTAGATCTTAAATTTCATTTTTAAGCTTTTATTTTTAATTTTAAAAATAAAACTTTAATAATAAAAATAGTTAAAAATAGTTTTCTTTGCTTTTATAATATTTTAGACTTTTCTAAGCTTAAAAATCATTTTTCCAAATTTTTAGTACTTAATTTGCTATTTTTTAAGATTTAATTATATTAAATTAGTTTTTAATTCATAATAAATTCAAAAATAATCAAAAAAATGTTTTTCTCTTTCCTAAAATTTTCCTTTGTCTTATCTTAGGTTTAGAATTTTAGTTTACATTTTTAGGAGTTAAATTTAGTTTACTTGCTTAATTGTCACGTTTTAGTTGTTTCCCGTATTAGTTTAATTGTTTTAAATTGTCCATTTTAATTGTTGCTTTAGATAATCAAATCATCTTTGCTTTATTCAAATCAGAATCCGAATTAAAACGTGGTTTCAATTTCACTAGTCGTTGGGGAAACGACCCGGGTGATCATACTTTCCCGGTTAAATATACGTATTATATATATTTTGAGAGTGAATTTTATCAAGGGTGACTTGGTAATTTTCTTAATTACTTTTTTAAAGTATTATATTTTATATATATTTTAGGTATATAAAACTTATTACACCAGTATGATCAATACAAGACAAGGTAAACATAAATTAAGACATAAAGCATGAACTAGTTAAATCTTGAATTATAGTAGATGCCATAATCAAAAGTTGGTCGTTTGATTATTAGGGTAGGTTAACCATGTGAGAATAATTAGCTAAAGAGAGAGAATGGTGAGGTTGGTGAAGCACGGTTTGGAGGAGTTCGGGTTTGAGGTATGAGACGAGTGAGAAGAAAGTGGATGAAGTTGATTTCATTTCTCAAAGAGTGGAATTGGTTTCTAGATTATCGACAACAATGACAAAAGCTAGAGTGAAAGTCAACTTGACCATGAGATGGTGGATAGATTTTTTGTGGTGGTGGTGAAGGTGGTGCTTGAGTGTAGGCATTGTAAGGGTTATTATGTGTATCAAGAATGGTTGAGATGTTGTGAAGTGAGTTGATCATCTCATCTCTTGGAGGGTTGTAGGAAGGTGGTGAGATGGATTGATGATGAGTTTATGGAGGAAGTGGAGGTGATTCACTTTGGAAAGAAGATGATGGTTTTTAGGTGGATGTTTTGCGCTTCCACACTTGTCTTACCGACATTCTTGGTTTTCTAGAGAAGTTGAGATGGTAGTTTGAGCAAGACATTGGTGATAAAGGAGGATGAATGAAGAGGATGAAGATGATAGTGAGAATTGGGTGATTAAATAATGGTAAAGATGGCAAAGCATAGTTTGGATAGAAGAAGATGCAAAAGATGGTTTGGCTGGAAAAGGAAGTGGCAGCTTAAGACTATAGGTAGGAGGGTCAAAGGTGCAGAAAATGATGCAATTTTGAAAATTTTTGTTCCCCTCCTGATGGCGGTCCCGTATTGACTAGACGGTCCCTAATATATAGGGGGGCCGCCACATATTTATGGGGTCCGTTTTCTGGAAGGACGAAAATTTTCCAGTTTTTCCTTTTCATAAATTCAATGATTTTGGCATCTACCCAATTCAAGGATGCAGTATTTTTATCAAGAATATATGTTTCTAAACTAACACATAATTCATTTAGCAAATAAGCATGCAATATTAACGCAAATTGTTAGCAAGTAAAGCATTAATAGGATGATAAAAATTTAGAAGATCATCCTAATAATCGGAAATCATCATTCATCATTCTAGTCCTAACATATTAAAAGACATAATGTATTAGATAAGAAAGATAAGAATAGTAATAGTTTGATAGTGGTTATGTCGACATGTTTATTTTCCGTTTTCCTCCCATCATATTCATGAGAGTTTGTCCAATTGACCTTAACCCGTCTCGGTGAGCATCTCGTTGTTGGGTTTGAAGAGTTATAGTTTCGGATAGAATGGTGTTCAAGTCATGACTTTCATGAGAGGAGTTTTGACAGACTCTAGACCCAACATTTGATGAAGAAGAGACATGTTGAGAGGGAGATGAAGAATTAGAATGAAAAGATTCATCATCATTTTCATCAACCATGGCATCAATTAGGAGAGATGAGGAAGGTGGATTTTGAGTGGTGGAAGAAGAGCTAGCATTTTTCTCACGAGGTCTTTTCTTGCCTTGATCCGCTCGCGTCTTTCGCTCATAATGAGGAGTCAGCGGATGCATGGCTTGATCATGTAAGAGATATCGATCAAAAGCTAGCTCAGGGGAGACGGACACGGCATGTTTGAATAACCTAGTCAAAAACATTCCATAAGGTAAGAGTTCCTTTGGTTTGTTTCGAGTCCTTTCCATTCTTTAGAGAATGAAAAATGCTAGGTTATAAGGAGTGGATGTCTCAATGCAATAAAGCATGTGACAAAGACAAGCGGAGACATGATCCCTATGTCCACCTAGAAAAATGGCGTTTTCACAAATAATATCAACCCAAGGTTTCATATGAGTTTGAATTTCTCGGGTTAAAATTTTGTTTTAACCTACGACAATGGTTTTCTTATTTTTGGTACGAGTCTCTTGATCTTGTCGAGGAACTTGAATAAGAGACTTAATGACTCTTGGAGAAGGAGGCTTGGTTTTATAACGACCTCTACTCGGAATACTTACTAATAAATGGTCAAGTGACCACATTTTGGTGTTAGAGGCTTGACCTTTGAATGGGATTTTTAGGATTTGACTGAATTCCTCAAGAGTGAGGGAGAATGACTTGTTTTGAATAACAAAGTTGACGACAAATTGACCCTCAAAATTATAGGTAAAAGTAAGTTGACCATAAAACTCGAGAACAAAGCGAGGTATAATTTGTTCGTAAATGTCTAACAAACAATCAAAACCAATTGACTCAAACTTAGCATGAATATGACTCATATTTTTGAAGTTTGGACTCACAACCCTTCCCTCATGAAAGTACCGTTTTTCAAGATTTGCCATTGTGTTTAGTAAAGGTTGGTTGAATTCGTTTGATATGTGTGGAATGTAGTTTTGGGTTAATTGATGGTCTAGTCCGGTTTTTTGAGGCATTGTTACCTAAAATGAAACAAACAAAATCATGTTTTAATGTCTTGCATATGTATTGTTATATTAACAATGTATCTAGTGTGTGCCTAAGTGTGACGAATGTGGAGTAACGATTAACTCAACCTAAATATAAAATCCTAAGAGTTAATCCAAACGCTCCTTAATTTGATTTTGCTCATCCAAACAAGTCGAAAAATACATATGAATTATGTATCTCGAAATTTGTTCATGAGATCATTATGCATGTGTTTGAAAACGTTTTTAGGTTGTATTGACAATGCATAACATCAATTTTATTATGTTCCTAACGTGAGTGATTTGAAAATAAAATTGGGGTTTTGGTTCGAAATCAATTTTTCAACAAATTCACTAATGTATGCAAATCCTATATCTACGGGAAGCATATTAGTTATACATTGTATCCTAGTACTCTTAATTGTATAAAATTGAAAGAAAAATCGAAAATCCCCAATTTCAATTTTTTGGTGTTCATCATGAACCCTAAACTCAAATTGAAAGAAAATAGATGAAATGACTTACAATTGATGATCTTTGTTATATTAGGATTGATTATTAGTGTTGATTTGATCTTCAATTGATGTTTAAATGGTTGATTTTGAGTTTTGGTGGGTTTTGAGTCGTGTTCGTCAATGGAAGCAGGTAAGGGGGTGTTTGTTTTTCTGTTTTAATTTTTTTTTGTTTAAGTGTCCTATTTTGTGACTTGCTGGTGGCGGTCCTATATTTACCGGCGATCCCAAATATATTGGGGGCCCGCCTATATAGGGGCCGCCCTCAGTCAAGGGTTTTTAAACTTAGTTTTTGACAAAATTTTTACGAAGAGGAGTGACATTTTAATTTGCATTTCGTGAATTAAGAATGCTTAAAGTACTTTGGATGAAGGATTCAAGTTGTCACGACACGAAATAGAACACGGACTAGAAACGAAACTAGAAGAAGGAGAAGCGGACACATAAGGTTTATGGAATGTGTTCCATCATTCCTAAACCAAGATGTAGATAGTTAAACGATTCATGTTTAAGGGGTTTAGTAAGAATGTCGGCAATGTTGTTGACGGACGACACTTTTTCGATTAAGATATGTCCTTTCTGGACATTATCACAAAGAAAGTGGCGACGTATTTTGATGTATTTGGTACGAGAATGTTGCACCGGGTTTTTGATAAGGTCAATAGCGCGTTTGTTTTCGCACATGATGGGAACGTCATCGAGTCGTACGTCGTAGTCGATGAGAGTTTGTTTCATCCATAGTGCTTGTTGACATGCCTTTCCGGCGCTTACCTATTCGGCTTCGGTAGTGGATATAGCAAGAGCGGTTTGTTTCTTTGAGAACCAAGATGTCAAACAACATCCCACGAAAGTACAAATACCGCTAGTGCTCTTTCGGTCCACATAATCTCCAGCATGATCAGAGTCGGCATATACTACAGTTTCTATGCCGGTCCCCTTAGGACACCATAATCCTAAGTGCGTAGTGCCTTTAATGTATCGGAAGATACGCTTAACCGCTTCAAGGTGAGAGGCTTTGGGAGCCTCTTGGAAGCGAGCACAAAGGTAGACACTAAACATGATATCAGGCCTACTTGCCGTTAGGTATAATAAACTACCTATCATGCCTCGATACTTGGTACTATCTACCGACTCACACTCTTCATCTTTCGTGAGTTTAGTATCGGAGGACATGGGGGTTTTCATTGGTTTAGAATCTTCTAGACCAAATTTCTTAAGCATTTATTTAATATACTTAGATTGATTAAAGAATATACCATCTTCCATTTGTTTAATTTGTAATCCAAGGAAGAAGTTAAGTTTACCCATCATGCTCATCTCAAACTCGTCATGCATGATTTTGGCAAATTCATCACACATGTCTTGACAAGTCGAACCGAATATAATGTCATCGACATATATTTGAACAATGATGAGATTTGAACTTTTCTTCTTAGTAAAAAGAGTGTTATCTACCATTCCCATTTTATATTCATGTTTAATAAGAAAAGCTTTTAATCTATCATACCAAGCTTTGGGTGCTTGTTTAAGACCATATAAAGCTTTCTTTAATTTATAAACATGATCCGGTTTTTCAAAATCAATGAATCCCGGAGGTTGTGCCACGTATACTCCTCAATTGAAAAACCCTTCAGGGAATCACTTTTTACATCCATTTGGAATAGTTTAAAATCTAAGGCACAAGCATAAGCTAATAATATTCTAATGGACTCAAGTCTAGCAACCGGGGCATAAGTTTCATCATAATCGATGCCCTCTTGTTGGTTGTAGCCTTGAGCAACTAACCTAGCCTTATTTCGAGAAACAATATCGGTTCTCCGCTAACTATTTCTAAAACCGCACCTTAGTTCCTATGATTTCACATTCCTAGTTTTAGGAACTTACTCCAAACATCGTTAGCAACGAATTAGATTTAATTCTGCTTTGCATGGCGACTATCCAACTTTCAATTTCCTAAAGCCTTCATTCACATTCTTAGTTTCTATAGTTGATATAAAACAGAAGAGGTTACTTTGGTTTTGGGCTAGTGACCTAACTATAGTTGATATAAAACAAAAGAAGTTACTTTGGTTTTGAGCTTGTGACCTAATGGTTCTTTGGTTAAGGTTTTCTATGACATTTTCTAAAGGATGGTTCCTCGATTCCTTAATATTGACTATTTCGTCTATTTCTAGTGTTTCATCCTCAACAACATTTTTTAGATTTTTCTTTGCGGTTGCCCTAATAGCTTCTTCTTCATCTAAGCCATCATCCACCAAGGGTGATGTCTTAGAGGGTGGAGGAGTTTCATCAAAAGTCACGTTGAGTGATTCTTTGATTTTCCTAGTGTGTTTATTAAAGATGATGTAGGCTTTACTATTTTGAGAGTAACCTAAAAAGACACCTTCGTATGACTTTGGGTCAAATTTGGTAAGGTAGTATTTGGTGTTTAATATGAAGCACTTACTTCCAAACACTCTAAAATAATCAAAAGTAGGTTTCCTACCTCTCAAAAGTTCGTAAGATGTTTTTCCTAGAATCGATCTATTGAGAATTCGGTTGAGAATGTATGTTGAAGTATCTACGGCGTTACACCAAAAATTTTGTGGTAACGATTGCTCATTCAACATAGTCCTACTCATTTCTTGAAGTGTCCTATTTTTCCTTTCGACCACGCCATTTGATTGAGGAGTGCGTGGAGCCGAGAAGTTATGTGTAATACCGTTGGCATTACAAAACTCTCCAAATTGCACCTCATTATCAAATTCTCTACCGTGGTCGGTTCTTATTGACACTATTGAACAACCTAATTGGTTTTGGATTTTCCTACTAAATATTTCGAATTGATCGAAAGCTTCGGTTTTATCCTTAAGAAATCTAGTCCAAGTATACCTAGAGTAGTCATCTACTATGACTAGGGTGTAACGGTTTCCTCCGTAACTCCGTACGGCGGATGGACCGAAGAGATCCATATGGAGAAGTTCTAAGCATCTAGTCGTTGAGACTACATTCTTAGCTTTGTGACTAGCGTGAGCTTGTTTTCCCATTTTCTAACTAATTCTTTAGAAGCTAACGATTGAATGAGACGCATATTTACGTTACCTAATCTCCTATGCCACAATGTGGAGTTTTCACCAATCGTTGCAAGACATATTTTATCTTTTGGCTTATTTCCTAATTTCATCACATACAAGCCTTTCTTCCTAATACCTCTACCTATGACTTTACCGTCCTTAGTGATTTCACTATCATATTCAGAAAAAGTTACTCTACATTTATTATCACATATTTGTCCTATACTTAGCAAGTTAAATCCTAAATTATCAACATGTTCTACATTATCTATTTTGAGAGAGTCATTAGAAATCGTACCTTTGCCAATGATGTTACCGCGAAGATTACTACCAAAAATGACGTTACCTCCATTGTATGCCCGTCATGTGCTTAGAGCATCCACTATCCTTTATCCATTCATCGGGCTCCAAGTCGACTCCAAGGCATATCTATTTATATAAGACAATAACTCAAACATTTGGTCCCAATATACTTATAGTCCACATTGTAAGTCTCCAAGGCATATCTATTTATATAAGATAATAACTCAAACATTTGGTCCCTAATATCTCATGGGTCCAAAGTTGTTAGTAGCAAACATCCCTTGCATTTGATGCAATTGGTTAGGATGTGAAAATGGAAGACACATTTCCCATGGCATGTAACTTTTTGGTTGCGGTGTTTTAGGACGAGAATAATTATTATTGACTCTTCTAGGAGGTGGAGTTTTTTTTATCTAAAATTGGGTTTAGAAAATCCAACTTCGGGTTTTGACAATGACTTATAAAATTGTTTAACTTCATTGTCACTAGTAACGGGAACTTTGGCCTTGTTTACAATCATGTGTTTTGGTCTAGGACCTAAAATAAATTTTCGAAAAGACACAGTTTTCTCAGATCCAGGCATTGCTGGTGGCGGACCCATATTTATTTTAGGTGCCGCCTGGTCATTTAGGGGGCCGCCCATATTTATAGGACCTCCATCAGAATACGCCTTTTTCTGAGCTTTCGCAAATTTTATTTGCTTAGTTCCACTAGATGATGCTTCAAATGAATTAAACCCTAAACCTACATTATCATCAGAGGGTTTTTGATTACTTAACATTTCATTTACTCAATGTGTACTCTTTTCAAATTTGTTTAATCTAGTAGATTCTTCTTTGAGTTTTTCATTTTCAATTTTAAGTACATGACACTTTGCACAATCGAGATCAACTCCCTTGTTTTTCTCGAGTATGGACAATTTATCTTTTAATTCTCTAAGCTTATTTTCTAGACTATTTCTAGTTGCTTTTAACCTTTTGTTCTTAGTGATTATCTTTAGACTTATTTTGCATAATTTATCATATTCATTGTCTAAGGCTAAATCATCAATTGATGAGTTTTCATCACTAAAGTAAGATGATTTGGAACATACCTCACTTGATGCGTGAGCTACAAGACACGTTTCTTCTTTGACCTTTTCATCATCTTCTTCACTGCTATCGCTCCAAGAGCCTTCGACAAAGGCTCTTTGGTTCTTATCTTTCGGTGGTTTTGGACATTCTCCAATAAGATGATTTGGGTCACCACATCTAAAGCATTTTCTATCACCTTTACCGTTCTTGTCATCACGACTTCTTTGGAACGCCTTTTTGTCGTTCCGAGGTT
>BQNB010084869.1:6048-28632 GCA_026074375.1 Tanacetum coccineum
AACCTCCACCATCTGTTCCATTCGAAATAGCATTCGAGATCTTCCACGTGCGCATGAGCTTTACAATTCGAACATTCATCTTGAAGTAACCATCCCATATCGTCGACCCATTTAGGAGAAATACTAGGCAAATAAACTAAATTCAACACTTTAGCCCACACCATACTCGAATATAAACATTCAAAAAACAAATGTTCATGCGCGTCGGGTTATCTTGCACAGAGGGCACCGGAGTAGGTTTAAGTCGACATTCACGCCAACGTCCCATTGCCTCAGTCTATCTTGAGTTTTCAAACGTTTCCTCATGACGAGCCATTGATGGATATCATGTCTAGGAATAGCATATTTCGACCATACCAGGTGGAACCAATCAACCTCATCAGCTCGTTGACGAACTGTGTGCCAAACTTCGCGGACAAAAAATGATTTGAGGACTCCATTATTAGTTTTCCAATGCCATGTATCCTCCTGGTCAATATTAAGTAATGGAACATTAAGAGAATTAAGAACAAGGAAAAGGTTCCTTATGACCTAGAATTTTCCAAGCATGAGCAGCCATCAAGGAAACATTAAACATTTCCATTTTACAAATACCAAGACCACCTTCAAGCTTAGGTAAATAAACATCATCCCATGACACTTTAGATTTCCCCCGCTTAATTTCTCCTTGACACCACAAAAAACCACACATTAGTTGTTCTATATCATGTATAATACCTGCCAGGAGTATAAAAACGGAGGCCCAATAAACGTGCATGGACGAGAGAATAGAAAGAACTAGTTGCATTCGACCAGCGAACGATAGCTATATAGCCATTTATTCTTCCAATATTGAATTCTTTTTGCACCCGTTCCACAAGAATCTTGCAATCCTTATGAAAAAGATGAGACGAGATAAGAGGGACACCCAAATATTTGACCGGAAGAGATCCTTCCTCAAAGGGCATAATTTGAAGAATGGACGTCTTAACATGATCAAGCACGTTACAAAAGAATGGTGCTCTTAGGAATACTAGGCACCAACCCCGACACACTCTTAAATTCTTCCAAAGACTCCATAACCACTTTAACTGATTGCATATCCCCACGAGCAAACATAAAAAGATCATCCGCAAAACAAATATTAATGATTTTTTGTTTGCTACATCGGTTTTGATATGCGAAATTACCATCTTTTTGGACACTACGTTTTAACATAAGCGAAAGAAATTCCATAACTAAAATAAAAAGATATGGGGACATAGAAACCCAAATCCAACAAGAATATCTTCCAAAAACTACCAACTCACCATATCATACGCCTTTTGAATATCAATCTTGAAAGCGCAACTAGGAGTACCTCTATTCAAGTGATAATTATGCATTAACTCTTGTGTGAGAAGAATATTTTCTGAGATGCTATAACCCGATATAAAAGCCGATTGATTATCACTAACCACATCATCTAATCCATCCTTGATTTGGTTAGTAATGATTTTGCTAATGCATTTATAAATGACATTACAACACGAAATAGGGTTGAACAAATTTTATTAATCTGAATAAATGTTTTTGAATCTCAATTCAAGAACTAAACAATCTCTCAACCAAAACAGATCGCAAGACTTGATCTTAATCAAGTATTCAAACCACAATCACAACCGCTAATCGGGTGTGATTTAATCACCTAATTAGTGATTATTCTATTACAATAAATTAGATAACAAGAGATCAATTGAGAGAAGGGAGTGTATGAATTGCTTGAAAGAGAGTGAGGCAGATATGATATTAGGGTTATGAATATTATAACCCTAACCTTGAGCTTAAATACCCAGCTAGGGAATTGGCCACTTGACAACACTAGCCCTCCATCTTTTAGCTTCGTGCTACTTGGACCCAAAGCTACTAAAAATAGAAGTGACTAAAAAATAGAAATTGACAGAATTAGTCCCTGTAGTATATTCAGAATAAGATTATTCTTAACACCCTCCCTTAATCTTATTCAGAAACATATCAATAAGCCCTAAGATTTAATAGCAAAAAAAATTAATGTTTATTTAAGTATTTGTACCAATCCGTTTTGTTAGAGATTATATGCAATTTGTTTTGTAGTTTTTATCTTAACAGTTTCTATTACCCCAACAATAATTTTTTCCCTTACAAAATGTAAATCAATTTCCAAGTGTTTAGTTCTCTCATAGAAAACAGGATTGGCAACAATCTTAATAGCTGAGTTACTGTTACAAAACACTTTCACTGGTAAAAGATTAGAACATTTTAAATCTTTCAAAATTTTGAGAATCCATATGACCTCAGAAGTTACAGAAGCTAGAACTCTATGTAAATAGTCATGAATAGTTTTTGCAAATTTTAGCATAAATGTTAATATATAGAATTCCTATTTATATAAAAAAAGATCACAACATTACGAAAGGTCTTATTAAAAAAACATTACCTGGCCTCTATAAATATTTTGTACTAAGGATGATTCAATACACAAAAACATCTCTTATCTCTTAATTTCTAAACATCTCTTAAAGTCGATATTCGTCATCTTTCAACTTTTATTCTTCATAATCCATGTTGCATTGGCCCAAAACATCACTATAACCGTTCCACTAGTTATCCTCGTGGTGGAGGATCATCATGACACAAGCCACAGATGGGTGTATGCCGTTGTGGGGGTGGTATCCGCCATCCTCTCGGCTCTTGCTGCGTGGCACATAAAGGTGCGCCGTAGCAAGAAGCCTGGGGAAACAACAACAGACCTGGAGTTGGGAGATGCGAATTAAAAGCGTATGTGAATTTCATATGAATAAGAGAATAAAGGTTTTTTTTCTTTTCATATATTGTATAAGATGCTATTATCTCTATCTCTACCTATTAAATGGGCTATTAAATGGTATGATAGATTTCCTAAACTGAGAAGTGTTAAATGTCCAGTTTTAGAAAGTGGTAGAAAAGATATGGTATTCTGGTTAAATGGAAATGGTGACATTGTTCCTTATTCAACTCAGAATGTTCGGAACGATATGAGGGGTATTTGGCCTAAAGTACGATGGTATCATCTGGTTTGGTATACACAGTTTAATCCAAGACATGCATTCATCCTGTGGTTAGCAGTGCAGTGTAAACTAATGACACAAGATAGAATAAGCATTTGGAAGAAAAATGGTGATTTAAAGTTGTGCATCATTATAGTGGAGAATGTGAAGAATAAGCTAATGAGCTTAAAAGTTAAGAAATCTAGTGTTGTTATAAACAGGGGCGAACCCAGAACACTAAGTCATCAGGTGCACTTAAACTTTTTTTACGAGTATAAAGAGTTTCGATTTTGGGTGAGCATGAGGCGGTCTCGGGCGGGTTTTGGCTAAAAGCAAACCCTAAACCAAAAGTTCGGCTTTAAGTTTTTTAAAACCAAGCACCGAAATTTTTGGTTTTTTGTGGTTCGGTTTTCGGTTTTTTCACTAGAGGGTAATATATTCTACAAGTTTGAAATATCTTTCACAAATGGTTACCGCATGAATTTAGACAAAGTTATTTATAAGATAAAGATTTCCAAAAGAGGTAAATACGATTATGATGGTATCAGAGTCGTCTCATGGCTTCTTGTGGACTAAAGCAAAAATATGAAATGAGACATTTTCGACAATAATTTTTTGTTCTTAATATAAATAATTTAAGGGATTTGTCAATAACTAGTTATATCACAAATTTGGATATCCAAAATTATGTTAGACCTATTATTTTACTTATGTTTTTCAAATCAGATATCCGAAATTTCGGATAAAAGTTTTTAATTCAGATATCCGAAATATTGGATATCCGAAATCTCAGATATCTAAAATTCGGTTTAATGTTAGACCCATTATGAGGCGGTTTGGGTTTTCATATAGAACCTAAAATTGAACCAAAACTTTTGGTTTTTAAAAACCAAAACTATACCATTGGTTTTAGAATTGGTTTGATTTTCTTGGGGCGGTTTTTTTGGTTCTGCTGCTCTCCCATAGTTTTGATGGTAAATAATTTTTTTGTTAAACATATTAGTGGATTAAGTAATATTTACGTGACATAAAATTTTAGAACCGGGTTCATTTTGAAAAAAGGGGAATTTTTACAAAAAATTACATTACGCGACCAACATTCATCGGGTTCCCGTAAACCCCCAGGAACCCCCTAGGTCCGCCCCTGGTTATAAAAGTTGCTAAAAAATAAGGATTGCAATGGGTATGAATCTGGATGGTTGAATATCCAACGTTTGTATTAAACCGATTCCGCTTATATGTAATAGTTAGGCCAACTTAAAATCTTCAACTTCGCTCAAGTCAATCAACACGTATGATACTACAGTGGATATATCTGTTAATCTAAACACTCTTATTACAAAATAGACTCAAGTTTAACTTCATATAAGTTGATCATGTGCTCTGTATCTCATTCAGTGAAATGAATCAATGAAATCATTTTCATCAATTCTATGTAGATGCTATGATCCAATATATACTTAAGGCACATGTATATGTTGTTTATTTAGCAGAAAGTGAAAAACAAATGCATAACAAACTTTTTTACCTCCACTTCTGTCAAATGGCTGCTCAACATAGGGTTGTCTGGCAGACCTACCATCATCCATTCTATGCCCAGCTTGTTGTTCATTGTTTTCATTGTTAGAGTTTTATTCTTCAATAACTCGACCCCTAGAAGTATTTGGCATGGATTGCATGTGCTCATAGCCTCTAGATTTATGTGCATCCATGAAAGGAATACCACTTGGACCCAATAAGCTTGACCCAAATGGACTTCCACGCATGAACGGACTCCTTGCATTGCCAAAAAGTCCTCCACCCATGAACGATCCCCAAATGGGCTTCCACCCAATAACGAACTTTCCACATGGCCAAATGGATTCGGCTGCAACATTCCAGCCATGGGTTGGTGAAAAAAAGGGTCATCAAACGGGTCCTTGCCTCCAAACAGACTCGGCATACCACCAAAACTAGCAAAAGGATCGCCGCCCATACCAAAGAAAGGGTCACCTCTTCCTCTACCACCCTGCATTCTTCTTTAAACAGTCTACCTATGAAATGTCACACAATTCAAATAAGCTATTGATCCTCATCCCAGTAGCAACATTTAATAACAAACTCTAACAAACATTACAGACACGTACAACGAAAGTAAACCACAAACAATTTAACTGCTTGATTTCCTAACAATTTACTTGTCACTATAATATTTCTGATTAATCGACGATTCTGTTAGATTTAGCATCAACATATATATTAATAACTGATTGTGGAAACTAGTAACAATGTTGTGACCCGTAAAATGTATCTTATACAACTGATAAATCAACATTCAATAATGGTCCAAAAATGTATTAAACTTGACAATTATTCTTTTGTTGCGTACTCAACTATTCTGTTTCCTATTTAATATAGGAACTTTAAATTTTTACTATTGTGTTTTTAAAAGGAATTACAAGAATTACAGCCGACAGTCCACAATGACCCTGAAAGTACTACATTGACCCTTCCTAGCTACAACGAACTTAAACACAACCACACCGACCCTAAAACTCATATTATTTTAAATTTTATCCTAACTACTTGTTGGGATTTAAATAACCTGTTAACCATTAACAACTACGAGTACGCAGCGGATATGGATCAAGTTTGGCATATACAATTAACAGACAATAAACATAAAGAAATCATACCTCTTGAAGAATCAAATGCTAATGAAACAAAGTGGATCAATTTCCACCTCTATGGATGCTCAGACAAACACGTCAAACAAGTGCGCCCGGATGCTAGCCGTGCTTCACCTATAACCAAACACCAAGTGTATACCTTCGTTACCCGAATTAAGTACCAAAACCAAACCCTAGTTGCTGTATCGAAAATCAGGAACCTAGATCTAGTGTTTCATTGAATTCAGTTCTACCAAAAATGGTCAGAGTGAACTAAAAATCAACTAAAGCAAAACCCTAGATGTTTCTAACTATTGTCACGCCTTGACAACAAGTAAACCAAAGTATTAAACCTCTTGGAACTGATGTGGGATCGAATCACATATAGAAAACCCCTTTAAGGTCAACCGAATTTGAGCAGTAGGGTTTAATGGAGAACCAAAAACCTAAGAACCCTAGTAAGGGTTTTGTTATTCGGCTGTATAATCTAGAGTAGAGGATAGGAGAGTTTCTTTGTGTTTTGTGATGTTGTAGTACGGCTTATGAGGGCTAGGGGTGTTGGCTTTTATAGCCTTCAAACCCTAGTTGTAGTTCAATCATGAAACTACTCTCCTAAGCTTATCACAATACCTCCTTCCTTCTTATCTCTACATCCAACGAACTTAGACACCCTCCTAGAACCTTCTCTGTGGCCGGCTTTTAGTCCTTTGGTTTACATTTTAGAAACGTTACGTGAAGTTAGAACGCACTCTAAGTGTTTAACGTGTGTGCCCCCAATAGGCTCACACATTTCTAGTCGTATAGGTGCTAATCCAACTACCATAATCCAACAGCTCCCACTTAGGAGTAGGAGTAGCAAACTGCCCATATACTAACGACAAAAATGTCTAGCAACAGTCACATTCGTTGTTAAAACTAGAAATGTCTGAGATCAAGTTTCAAGAACATTCTCAGTAGCATGGTTATGTATCTCTTGCTATAATCATCCCTGTGTTATAGATACCGTTAAACCATGGATATGGATCCTAACTCATTCCATATAGTTTAACCATTTAGATTCTCGTTATAGAAAATAATTCAGATATACCAAATGTAATCAAGAATCATCTTGCATTACCCTTTGGGTTTGGCCAAACAATTATCTGATTAATTCTGGAGAGGCGCCAATGGTATCATTCTGCACATATTAAGTGGAGGAACAAATTCTTTATTGAATACAAGTGTTGTGAATGCTGCTTCACATCACTTCCAATAATAGCCTTTATAACTACCATTTTTAGGACAACGTTTGACTTAGAATTAAAAAGTGATATCCATACATACCAGAACTTGTTTGTATTCTTAAGTCTAAGGATGACTTAACTAACCATATTTGATATCTTACTTATGACAACAGATCTAAAATTAAAAATTGAAGGTTGGGGTGTCCAATATGCATCCCTTGTGAATAACATATGCGTTTGGCGAGAACCATCCATATATTCAAAGAATATAACCAACACTCACATTTGCCTTATGTAAAAAATACCCCTATTGTAACCGACAATAGACATATTTAGAATGATAAATTATTCAAGGATTAAACATGCAGATATAGGATAACAATTATTATATGAATGAAAACAAATACCAAGTATCTTTATTCATCAGAAAATAAAATTGTCTTACAATCCCAATTATCCAAATACTAATAAAACACATATTTACATAAGACTACTACTTGGAAGCATTCCAATATTCCCCTAGATGGTTCTGAATGCTACGAGAAATCTAATGTTTAGTAAAAGGTTAAGCTAAGTTGTCATTTGTGTGAACTTTTTCTAACTTAATGTTGTCATATTCAATAACTTCACAAACGTAGTGAACTTTGGTATGAAAATGTCTAGCACCTTTAGTAATTCCTGATTCATTAGCTATAGTAATTGCTCCAGTATTATCATAATACATATTTATGGGTTCTTCAATTATGGGAACAACACCCAGCCCAAAAATGAATTTCCTAACCCAAACGGCTTCCTTAGAAGCATCATAAGCAGCAATATACTAAGCTTCTACAGATGAAGTTGTGAAAATGCTTTGCTTTGTACTCTTCCAGTCAACAACACCTCCATTTAAAACGAATACATATCTCGTCTAAGACTTGAGGTCATCAACATCTGTTAGACATCCAACATCAGTGTAGTAAGAAACCCTAAGCTCTCGTTTTATATCACCTCCGTAAACAAGAAACATATCCTTAGTATTCCTAAGATACTTCAGAAAGTTCTTAACAGTAGTCCACTGAAGATCACCTGGATTCTGTTGAAATCGGCTAGTTATGTTATGAGCGAACGCAACATCAGGGCGAGTACATCTCACAGCATACATAATAGAACCCACAACCGAGGCATATGGCACATTTTTCATGCGCTTCAATTCAGCAGGTGTTGAAGCACCTTGTGATTTACTCAATCTTAGCTTTTCTTGCATGGGGATACTTCTACCCTTAGAATTCTCCATATGAAATCTCTTTAAGATTTTCTTAATATAAGCACTTTAACATAAACCAATTAACCACCATGATCAATCTCTGTAGATCTTGATTCCAAGAATATATGCAGCTTCATCTAAATCTTTCATAGCAAAACACCTTCTAAGATAGGATTTTACATCTTGTAACATTGGAATGTGATTTCCCATGATTAATATGTCATCGACATACAAGATTAGGAAAGTAACATTACTCCCACTAGCTTTAAGATATACACATGGCTCATCATGATTTTGAGTGAAACCAAATTTCTTTATTTCATCATCAAATCATTTATTCCATTGCCTTGATGCTTGCTTAAGCCCATAAATGGAACGCTTCAGCGTGCATACTCGGTTTGGATATTTTGGATTGAGAAAACCTTCAGGTTGCTCCATGTAGACCTCTTCAGAGAGATATCCATTGAGGAAGGCAGTTTGACATCTATTTGCCAAATCTCATAGTCATAAAATGCGGCTATGGCTATAAGAATCCTAATAGCTCTAATGTCTGCAACAGGAGAGAAGGTTTCCTCATAATCAATCCCTAAGGTTTGAGTATAGCCTTTCGCCACAAGACGAGCTTTATAGGTGTGTACAGCTCCATCCATATTGGTTTTCTTTTTGAAGAACCATTTGCTACCAATGGTTTTGCCGTTAGGAGGAAGATCAACTAAGTCCCAAACTTCATTATCTTTCATGGATTGAAATTCCACATTCATAGCATTCAGCCATTTATTACACTCAGGGTCTAACAATGCAGCTTTATAGTTAGCGGGTTCACCAAAATCCCCTAACTCATGCTCCTCAGCATCAATGTATAAGCACATATGATCTGGGGCATGTCGTGTCCTTGTGGACCTACGAATGGGAATGATATCATTTTGAGGTTCATCTATTTCTAGATCATCCTCTTCATGATTTAAGCTAGTGTCTATAGAAGGATGCGTATCTTCTTCTTGAATGGGCCACATACATCGGTGTTAACCATTAACAACTACAAGTACACAACGGATATGGATCAAGTTTGGCATATACGATTAACACACAATAAACATAAAGAAATCATACATCTTGAAGAATCAAATGCTAATGAAACAAAGTGGATAAATTTCCACCTCTATGGATGCTCACACAAACACGTCAACCAAGTACGCCCGGATGCTAACCGTGCTTCACGTATAACCAAACACTAAGTGTATACCTTCGTTACCCGAATTAAGTACCAAAACTAAACCCTAGTTGCTGTACCAAAAATCAGGAACCTAGATCTAGGGTTTCACCCAATTCAGTTCTACCGAAAATGGTCAGAGTGAACCAAAAATCAACTAAACCAAACCTTAGATGTTTCTAACTATTGTCACGCCTTGACAACAAGTAAACTAAAGTATTAAACCTCCTAGAACTGATGTGGGATCGAATCACACTTAGAAAACCCCTTTACGGTCAACTAAATTTGAGCAGTAGGGTTTAATGGAGAATCGAAAACCTAAGAACCTTAGTAAGGGTTTTGTTATTCGGATATTGGCCTTCCCGAGTTGATTTTCTACTTCCTTTTGAAACACTTTGAAGGTTTCAAACACTGCATGTTTATGCTTTAACAAGTAAACATAACCATAATGACTAAAGTCGCCAGTGAAAGTGACGAAGTAGTTAGCTCCTTGTCTTGATGTGATCTTAAATGGGCCACATACATCGGTGTGTATTAGTCCAAGTAGATCTTTGGCCCTTTCCACTTGATGTGTGTAAGGTTTTCATTCCATCTTTCCAAACATGCAAAGGATGCATTTTTCAAAATCCCTAAGGTAGTATTGAATTAAGAAGTCCATCATGTTGCAACTTCTCAATGCGTTTCTTGCTAATGTGTCCAAGACGACAGTGCAACAAGAGAGTATGGTGTCTTTTCAACCTTCTTAGTTGAAACCATATTGAGAATGCATGCTACAATCTCAAGGGCATAATCCCAAAAGGACTTTAGAAGAGTTGTTTCACTCATCATGGATCAAACCATATCTAGTAGGGTTCTATTTCCCCTCTCTAACACACCATTATGTTGTGGCGTGTAAGGAGGAGTATGATGGGTGATAATCCCATGCTCCTTTAGATGGTCCAAAAACTCTTGACTTATATTTTTACCCCCACGATCAAAACGTAGAGATTTTATGGCCTTCCCGAGTTGATTTTCTACTTCCTTTTGAAACACTTTGAAGGTTTCAAACACTGCATGTTTATGCTTTAACAAGTAAACATAACCATAATGACTAAAGTCGCCAGTGAAAGTGACGAAGTAGTTAGCTCCTTGTCTTGATGTGATCTTAAATGGGCCACATACATCGGTGTGTATTAGTCCAAGTAGATCTTTGGCCCTTTCCACTTGATGTGTGTAAGGTTTTCATTCCATCTTTCCAAACATGCAAAGGATGCATTTTTCAAAATCCCTAAGGTTAGTTGAATTAAGAAGTCCATCATGTTGCAACTTCTCAATGCGTTTCTTGCTAATGTGTCCAAGACGACAGTGCAACAAGAGAGTTGAGTCTAAGTTTAGCTTGGCTCTTTTTGTTGCTTATAGAATACATAGAACTATCAATTGCATTAGGATTAGATAAATCAATTTCAAAAATACCATCCCTTAAGACAGCACTAAAATAAACAATATTATTCCTAGAAACTTGAATTGTATTATCCACGAAACAGTTAACATAACCATCGTCATACAATCTGGAAACTGAAATAATTCCCCTAGTAATAGAGGGATAATAATGACAATTGTTCAAAACAATAACTAATCCGCTAAGGAGACATAAATGATAAGTTTTAATTGCTTCAACCGCTGCACGCTGATCATTGCCCACATATACGCTTAGAGCTTCTGGTTTCAGTTTCCTACTTCCCTTGAGACCCTGAGTTGTATTACAGATGTAAGTGCCACAACTAGTGTCATAAACCCAAGATTTATTAGGAAAAGTATAGAGTTCTATAGTGAAGATACCTGAACCTCTAGCTCATTGAGATAGATTCTTGGTCTTTAGCAACTCGGCTAAATACTGAGGACAGTTCCTCTTCCAATGACCTGTATCACCGTATTGATGACAGACTGAGTCCTTAGCTAGATTTTCCCTCTTTTGTGGAGGGGGAATCTTGGGTTTGGGAGCATAAGCAAGCTTACTTTTCCCCTTCCCTTGATTTTGGCCCTTTGCAACCACATGCGGTTTCTTTTGCTTGTTATTCTTTTTTTGGACTTTGCCTACCCGAATTGCATGAAGTGCAGGATCTTTCTTGGTCAGAGTTTGCTCATGGAGCTTCAGAATAGCATGCAACTCATTAACCGTCTTCCCCATGCTATGCATATTGTAATTCTACATAAAACTATCAAATTCCTTGCACGAAGAGATCAAAATAAGACTCACTCCAATGTTAAGAGACACAGGGTGGCCTAGGCGCTCAAGATTGTCTATATAGCTCTTCATTTTGAGAACGCAAGAGCTAACAGACTGCCCTTCTTCCTGTTTGCAAGAGTGAAAGTCTCTTACAGTCTGAAGAAGCTCCTGCTCTGCTTGTTGAGCAAACAGAGTTTTTAACTCCTGCAACATGTCATAAGCATTAAGGTTTTCCAAATTTTGTTGGATATTTGGTTCCATAGTCATGAGCATGAGTCCAACAATCTCTTTTAATCCTTTAACCCATGCAGCATGAGCTGTAAGGTCCTTTGGAGCAACTTGCTGACTAGCTTAAGCTGGGACATGAGCAAGAGGAATTGGCTGCTCTAGGTAATCCAACTTATCCTCAACTGATAGTACAATCCTAAGTTATCTGTACCAATCAATGAAGTTATGTCCAGTTAGTTTTTGTTTTTAAAAGAAACCCCTGAAAACCGAATTGGTAACTACGGAGGTAGTCATCTACAATCAGAAAAAGTTTAAATAATTAGTATTGTCGATAATTAAATTCTTAAAAGAATAAACTACCTAATTAATTACTAATAAGACTAAGATCCAACTTGACCTCCCACTTATTACCGGAGGTTTGACCAACGTGTAAACAAGTAGGGCAAGAGGTAAGCGACGAGCGTTAATTGCATAGAATGCAGCTCTTAGTTTTATGAGACTTATGACATTAGTAAATCATATAGCAATGTCAAATGCATATTTTGTCTCATCTTATGCCTCAGGTCCAAGGTCTGACCAGGTAACTCGATTTAAGTCAACCAAAAAAGAACGTGCGAAAATTGACAAAAGGTCTAACCAATGGAAAAAATTCGCTATGGGTTAGAAAGGCCCTGAGGTCTAACCAGAGAAGTCAATCCAAATGTACGTGTTCTTATTTTGGCTGGCATAGACCTAAAATTGCACATAGGGGTATACATATAAATGTGACAAAATCATGTACAAGAAGCATGTAAAACATCTTGTAGCACAAGTTAAGAAAACATTTTGTTAACCTTTTTGATATAGACATCATTTTGTAAAATGTTCTCGGTAGCTCCATTTTTGACGCACAAAGAAGCGGAGAAACAAGTCAGCTCGGAGCTTATTAAAAACCTGACTTCTTTTGGGGAGGCTGAGCAACCCGCCTTAAACTTCTCTTATAGTTTGTCCATAATGGGTGAGCCGTACTTCCAATTGACTAATGATGTATTAATGTTAAGAAAATCCTTTTTAATATTAGTTTTATATATGCCAATATCGCGGGAAGCATTACAAATTGATCAAACCTTATATTGTACTTCTGCATGTGTCTGAAGACACAAGTTATTCCAATAATTCCCTCATATGCCGAAGCATGTAGTGGGGTGGGAGAAGATTAAAGATCAATTTAACCCTAGAAGTTCACTAAAATCATGATCAATTAAGCCATGGTGCAATAGTGATTCATCATATGATGAGAGCATATAAAAACCAATATTTCACAAGAAATCAAATTTCATAGTTTAACGTGCGTATTGAATTTGTCCAAAAACCCTAGTTTCACAAACAACACATAATTGGTCACAAGGAGTATGATTACATGTATAATATCAGACAAGTTCAAACCAAATTTCTCTTTAAGTATTTTATAAAGTCTATTTGCAAATATTGAGCAATCACATGGCATATCACATATAAGCAATTAAAAGAGACAAAAAATAGAGTAGAAGTGAAGGCAGACTCTTATATTGAAAGCAGTAAATCATATAATGCCTTGAGTTCTCAAAAGAGTCTTCCCTAAACGAAGAACCAAAAGACTCTCACTAGGTTTTCGACTAAAGTTCCTAGATTGCCACATCCATCATATAGCATGATTGCGTGAGTCTTAAGGCCGAGATAAATCAAGAATAGAATAACAAGGCAGCTTAATTAACTTTTAATTTTAATCTATTCTTCTTATTATCAAGTAACATTAGTATTGATTCTAGGTGTTTATTCATTATTTATGGCAAGGATTGCATATAGTTGCCATAATCTTCCAATAAAACAATAAATAAATCAAGATTTCATGCAGCCCTAGCGCGTTTAATATGTGTGTAACCCATAAAACACCAAACGAGTTGACTCGTAATGCCACTGTTGGGATTTAAATAACATGTTAACCATTAACAACTACGAGTACACAACGGATATGGATCAAGTTTGGCATATACGATTAACACACAATAAACATAAAGAAATCATACCTCTTGAAGAATCAAATGCTAATGAAACAAAGTGGATAAATTTCCACCTCTATGGATGCTCACACAAACACGTCAACCAAGTGCGCCCGGATGCTAACCGTGCTTCACGTATAACCAAACACCAAGTGTATACCTTCGTTACCCGAATTAAGTACCAAAACCAAACCCTAGTTGCTGTACCGAAAATCAGGAACCTAGATCTAGGGTTTCACCAAATTCAGTTCTACCAAAAATGGTCAGAGTGAACCAAAAATCAACTAAACCAAACCTTAGATGTTTCTAACTATTGTCACGCCTTGACAACAAGTAAACCAAAGTATTAAACCTCCTAGAACTGATGTGGGATCGAATCACACTTAGAAAACCCCTTTACGGTCAACTGAATTTGAGCAGTAGGGTTTAATGGAGAATCGAAAACCTAAGAACCTTAGTAAGGGTTTTGTTATTCGGATATTTAATCTTGAGTAGAGGATAAGAGAGTTTCTCTGTGTTTTGTGATGTAGTACAGATTATGAGGGCTAGGGGTGTTGCTTTTATATCCTTCAAACCCTAGTTGTAATTCAATCATGTAACTACTCTCCTAAGCTTATCACAATACCTCCTTCCTTCTTATCTCTACATCCAACAAACTTAGACACCCTCCTAGAACCTTCTATGTGGCCGGCTACCTTTAGACACCACAAGGTTCTTATCTAGTCGGTTTTAGTCCTTTGGTTTACATTTTAGAAATGTTACGTGAAGTTAAAACGCACTCTAAGTGTTTAACGTGTGTGCCCCTAATAGGCTCACACATTTCTAGTCGTATAGATGCTAATCCAACTACCATAATCCAACACTACTCTCCTCACATAGTTAACATCCCTGAGGAAGATGTTACAATCATACGAAGACCCTCAGTCACCTAACCTCAACACAACACCAAGCCTTTAAGTGCATCAGGCAATATGAAGCATGGAAACGGGCAAGAGTGATATATATGACCGGCTAACGGAGAAATAGTTTGATATCTAAGTATAAAAATAGTTTGTTTCGGCTTATGGCTTATTTGGTTTTGGACTTAGATTCATAAGCTTAATTTTTGTGGCTCATATTGAAACTTTATTTTGGTAACCATGGTTTCCAACACATTGCCTGACTAATCCATGGGGTTTGAACCCACCGCCATACAGACTCAAACCAGGTTAAGCCCTCCCTCTTTTCAGGAGGTAAGCATGGCCACTTCAAGTTTGTTTGCACTATTGTTTTATTGCGAATAACTATTGATTTGTCACAATAGTATTTCTGATTAATTGATGATTCTGCTAGATTTAGCATCAACAAATATATTACTAACTGATTGTGGAAACTAGTAACAATGTTCTAACCCGTAAATTTATCAAAATGTATCTTATACAACTGACAAATCAACATTCAATAATAAGCATAAGAAATAATGGTCCAAAAATGTATTCAACTTAACACTTAAACTTAACTATTTTGTTTCCTATATAATATAGGATCTTTTAATTTTTTGTATTGTGTATATGAAAGGCATTATATTTTATAAATAAACACTAGCAAGCAAGATGCTAGGAATGACAACATTTTCAACCGACAGTCCACAACGATCGTCAAAGTACTATAACGACCATAAACACAAACCACATCGGCCCTAAAACTGATTTCTCTTATCCAAACGACTCTCACATAGTCAACCCTGAGGAAGAAGTTACAATCATATGAAGACCCTCTGTCATCTAACCTTTAAACAAAACCAAGCCACTTAAGTGCATCAGTCTATATAAAGCATGAAAATAGGCGAGAGTCAATATAGAATCGGCTAATGGAGAAATAGTTGGATATCCAAGTATAAAAAAATTGTTTGGGGTGTTTGTTTCGGCATATGGCTTATTTGGTTTTGGGCTTAAGTTTCATAAGCTCACTTTTTTGTGGCTTAATTTGAAACTTTTTGGCTTCTAAAAGCTTATCTTGTCATAATAAGCTTCTATAAGCCAAAAAGTTTCAAAATAAAAAATATAATCATCATAATGAATGAGATAACCTAAAAAAAGCATAAAATTCGATCTATATTTTAAGCAGATGATTAAAAAACATTAAGGAGACAATAATAATGAAATGAATATAATTACCTAAAATCAGAGACCAAAAAGATAATATGTGTATGTATGGCACTCCGTAAGAAATTAGATTTCTCTTTTCCTTAAGTGAAAGTTATGTACTGCAAGTTTGCAAGATTTATCGTTAATTTCAACGAGAAGTCATATTATGATCGTCATGCACTACTTTTTGTCATGGAAGGTTTGATTTGCACGCGAATATCACCATTATTGCCCCTGTGTCTAAAAGGATATTTTAGAACGCGTAACGATAAAAATTGTACTTATTTCACATTTGTGAAACAAGGCTATTTACTTGTAGCACTTTATAAAAACCATCTACGTTCAACTTAATAACCATGAAAACCTTTAATTAAATTCAAAGGAAATATACACATATGTAAGCATATAAAAACCCATATCAGATATATACATATAAATACATATAGCAACCAATACATAATGAGAAAACACTATCATTACAAATCCTTACACACTACCCTACCCATTTTCTTATTTTGAGAATTTCTATCACATGATACGTATTATACAACTGATACAATTTCAAATGGAAGGAATAGTAGAGATTCTCTAATAGTATTATGAAAAGAAAATGATGACCAACAGTATTAGAATCATCACCCTGGTGCAACAATGTGTATAGTATACGTTCACATGCAATATATCAGTAACTAAGCCAGCGATTTGAGTATAAAAGAGGAACCGTGAATGAACAAATGTATCACAACTAAAATATGAAAACAATAAGTAAACTATACGGTTCATGTTCAAGTTTCGTTGAGTACAAGAACTAAGTGGGCTTTGGCTTAGAAGGAGTATCAACCAAGTGTAGTTCGACCTCTACCACTATCTTTTCTCATCATCTAACGAGCTTGGACCTCGGTGAGTTCAACTTCTAGTTTACCCATGACATTTAAACCCCATCTTACAACCAAAATAAACCACGGCAACCAAGGCAATCCAAACCAAAAGTCTTGGCCTAGCATGGTATTATAGCCGACATATACAGCAGCATGATTAGTGCGTACGCACGCATGCAAAGACCACATCGCACCACACCTAAAATAACAACTATAATATGATTTGTAAACCACACATTTTGCGTATAAAATAAGTAACGAGATAAGAAGTCTTATAAAAACTTTAAAAATGTCATGACCTAATGCTTTGGCTCGTTAGGGGTTAACAAACCCTAGAGTCACGCATGAAATAGTAAAGAAGCCCTCACATGGAACCCTCGACATGCAACTTGGGCTTGACCGAGAAACTCGAGATAAACCACAAAGCGCATCAACTCGTTGTGGTTGTGACGCAGACAATCTGAAAGAATAAGTCAACACTTGCTTGTTGATTCATACCAAGGTTCCACTTGTAACCTGCAAGCTAGCAGCGAGACATGGCACTCGTTGCTGCTGTGCGCTGCATGTTCTACATGAAACAAGAGGTCGCTTGGTGTCTCAAAATTTAGCCATCCAGTTGTTAAACACACAAGTCATAATCATATACAAAATATATATACATGCTTGTGTTGCGTCGGTTGGGCAGCAAAAAGGAAAAGAAAACAGTGGAGTGGTTGAACTCACTGTTGTTGGCCTCGTAAGGGGCAGCAAAAAGAAAAAGAATGAACTGTGTGACAATATATATATAATGATGTAGAAGATGACACCAAAACCAAGTGGTATAACCAACCTGTAGCTCAACCCAAAATTCCATAAAAAGGAAGGGAAATGGGGTGGCCATGTGGGGATAATTACATTATTGAAATAATACTTGTAATATACATTAATTTTGACACACGAAAAAAAGAAAAAATAGAAACGTGCATGTTTCGATCTCTCATTTGTCCCCATCGAGACTCAAACAAAACGGTAAAGGAATTTCTCCGAAAAGTTATTAAACAAACAACGACCCTTCGACAATTAGGAATAATAGATAACGAAATTAATTGTATAAACAAATTTGAACGCGGTTAATATAAAAATCCTTAACGTTAAAAAAATATATTTAAAGGTTATATATATTATATATATATCATTATTTGGAAAGTCAAGGGACTAAATATATATATATATTTTTTTTTGAAATGTAAACGAATCAAGCGAACCGTGATATGTAAATCTGATAATTACATAAATTAATACGACTACATGTAAATAAATAAGCCGCGATAGAGAAGTAAAATAAACCTAGTACCTTACAAATGATGTTTTATATTTGCTTTAGCATGATAAATCAAATGGACTACATAGATATAAGTTTACATACACATATCATAGTAGTTCCCCGTTAGGTACTTGGTACTCGTAAAAGTCGTCCAATAAGAGCCCAACGTTGATCAACACTTTGAAAATGTAGAACATTACCTCATAAACGACCCTGCCTCTTGACCATGTGCATAATACACTGCATACGTTAAGTTTTAGAATGTAAACTCAGAATTGTCATAATTACTTAGGTGTTTGACTGAGTCGCTATTTGACTGACTTGCCTTATCCATTACCAACCCTGAAGCATTAAACTGTCTAGAGTGAGAGTTTTCTAGCCCCTATCTCTACGTTTTAATCATCTTTTAGGGTGAGAACATTGCTTATTTCAAACAGTTGAATACAAGTGCAATACTCATTACTGATTGGTCTAAGTCCCGATTTAACCCAAGGTTGCCATCTCCCGATATCATAACCGTTAATTACTTGTAAGCGCATAATGTTATGGATAGATCTATCTAATTGACGTCCCTATTGTTGTCTTGGACTTGATGTTAGTCAAGCAAACACAGTCATTTGAGGTCAGGTTTATGGGTGTCCCCGGGTTAACACCTCAAGGGCAATCAATCCATTGTTGGTATATGTCTAACGCTTTGTGTTCATAGCTAGACAATTTAAGTAATGCAACTTATAGACCTTTGTATCTGTTTATATTGTCCATATTTGGATGAAATCTTGTGATTCAAAACACTACATTCTTTTCTGCTTAAACAAAACCTATGGACTCACTACGACATCTTTATGTTGACACTTTAGCAATGTTTTCTCAGTATAAACGGAGATGCTATATGAAGTCTCATGCATTACAGTCATTTTCTGTTATCTGAAATCACTTGTACTAATTCAAAACAATGTCGAATTGTCTATTTTTTATGCTTCCGTGAATGTTTAAACAATTCATTATTTCCTAATTCAAGTGATCAATTTTCTTGAAACGTCTCATATAGAAGTCGTTCTGTATTGCTTAGAAGTATGATAATCATGAATCCCACACGCCCTCGGTTGCCATTATACCTGATATTTTAGGGGTGTGACAGATTGGTATTAGAGCTCTGAGTTTATAGAGAACTAGGTTGCATTAGGTAGCACTAGACTATAACTACTTATCTGCTTAACATGCTTATTATGCTTCTATTGTCTGTCATTGTTGGTTTCTCAATATGGTTAAAAGGAATCAACAATCTAAGAGTACATATAGATTGTAAAATTGATACCAGTAAAATAGACATATATGAGATACATATACTTAATATGGGTTACATGTGTATTAAACATATACATATACTTAATATGGGTTACATGTGTATTAAACAGGCTTAACTATGCGTATTTTGAAACATACCTATATCCTTATTTCATATTTTTGTCTCAGCGACATGTCGAACTCGGATGAATTGAGACACACCGATAACACTACACTGGTACCACCCCCAGACGGCACCCGACACACTCCCCAGTTGTATCACAGAAGAGCGTTCTAACTCCCTATAAGAATTAATTTATTTGCCATTCGATCAACAAAAAATTTTTTTTTTTCCCCAACTATCAGACAGTAACCGCTCGGTATCTTATTTAACTATGAAAGCCAAAACTTGGCTAGGAAACGTGCCAGAATTTCTGCTATTAACCTTGATGATTATCAACTTGATCCTATTACTCAGCCACCCTCACCTTCATCCCCATTCTCGATGGCTGCTTACCAGCGGATGATTGCTGAAACAGACCCCACCTAGAGAAAAGAAGCTCTAACTGTCACGATGGAAACAGGTCCAGAATTCAGGTGCTGTTTCTTGAGAACACATGCCTTTACCTTATGCACGAGCCCTAAGTGGACTAGTTTCATACCATTCACGAGGACATGACCCTATACCACAATAATAGCCTATTTGGAGAGTTAGAAGCCTTCATACACGGTGGACAATGTGAAGCCCCGAGTTGAGGAAAAGTTTCGTTGAGACGCTATTTGTGACGAATTTGATTACTCTACTTAGACAAATGGTGAGTATGTGGGATCGTGCTAGTAAATGCTCAGGAGAACACGACAAAATAGAAGGAGGCACTCGAGGGAAGTGGTCTAGAGAATCGTACCGTAACAACAACAAGTTTTATTTATGCTTTTGTAACAACCCCTAAGCTATGGGTTGTCCGTCTTATGAACACATGTATCCCCTTACTCTTTGAAATAATACATGTTTACGAATACTAAAAATTGATTTCAAAAGACATGCCATTTGTAGTAACGTGACTATCTTTACGCATATAACTTTTGTACATGTCATAACTGTCATTTCCATTGTCCACTCTGCCTATAGAACATGGCACCTCCGGATGACGCCGCCAACTGTCCCGCCGTAACCCTCCAGTTAATCGTTCGATGGGTTCCAACTACAACAACGTGGAACATCACAGTGAGCAATGACACTCAATGCTGCAACCAGCTCATTGCCACAAGAGTAGCTGAAGCACTCGCAGCTGCCGCTGTGACTCATGCTGCAAGCACTCAAGAAGAGACCAACCTAGGATCCAACTCTTCCCAGAATAAGGCATGCAACTACAAAGAATTCCGTGCAGTCATGCATGAAAACTTCCGTGGTACTGAAGGTGCTGTAGGCTTAACCCGATGGTTTGAGAAACTAGAATCTCAATTTGGGATTAGCAACGTTGCAGAAGGTGACAGAGTCAAATTTGCTTCTAGCACACTGCTAGATGGTGCTTTAACTTGGTGGAACGTGTATGTTCGTTCTGTTACTCTCGATACCGCTCATGCAACACCTTGGAGTGATTTCAAGGCTATGTTCATCCGGAAGTACTGTCCTCGAAATGAAGTCAAGCAAATGGAAAACGAACTGTGGAATTTAAAGGTGAAAGGCACAAACCTTACCGCCTACAATCAACGTTTCCAAGAACTCATCCTCTTATGCCCTGAAATGGTACCCAACACCGACCGGTTGTTGGAACGTTACATTGAAGGTCTACCTTTGAACATCAAGGGTAATGTAACCTCATCCAAACCAGTAGATTTGCATGAAGCAATTGAAATGGCTCAAGGACTGATGTACCAAGTAGTCCAAGAATTAGGAGAAAACTCTGGTGACAAACGAAAATGGAACGGAAACCACTACAACAACAACAACCCCAACACCACTAGTAATCTCAATCCGAACAAACGTCCAGAGACAGCAAGGGTGTTTACAGCTGGGCAAGGTTCTTACGTTGGCAAATTACCTTACTGCGGGAAGTGTGGACGACACCACACTGACGCATGCCCTCCTACTTGTCACAACTGTGGAAGGGCAGGACATAAGGTCAAAGACTGCCGAGCCCCACCTCGTCCCGCAAGCCAAAGAGGACCCGAAAGCCAAGGAGGACAGGGAAGTGATGTTACTTGCTTCGGATGTGGCGAAAAGGGACACTACAAGAACAAGTGTCCGAACAATGGAAGTCAAGGCCGTGGAAATCAAATTCGAGGCAACCAACAAAATCCTTAGAACAATCAGAGGCAGAATCAAGGAAACCCTAAGGGAAATAACCAAGCATCAACCAGCACTCAAGGAGGACGCAGAGCACCTGACAGAGTATACAGCCTATGTGCTGAGGCTGCTGTGAAAGATAACAATGTGGTGAATGGTACGTTCTTGATCAATAATGTTTATGCTTCGGTGCTATTTGATACTGGTGCGGATAGAAGCTTTGTGTCACATGTTTTTAGTAAATATATAGACATCCCTCCTACAACCTTAGATACTAATTATAGTGTGGAGCTAGCCGACGGAAAGTCGCTAACCACAAATATTATTTTAAGAGGGTGTACCCTTAACTTGCAAAATCACCAGTTCAAAATCGACTTACTCCCTATAGAACTAGGAAGTTTTGACGTCATCGTCGGAATGGATTGGATGGCCGAACATCACGTGGAGGTTGTGTGTTATGAGAAGTACATTCGTGTTCTGTATGGAAATGATATGCTGATGGTACAAGGCGAGAGAAGCGGAGTTAAAAATGAGTCCAGACTAGAAGTCATCTCGAGCATCAGGACGCAAGGGTACATCGACAAAGGATGTCAAGTGTTCTTAGTTCAAATGATGAAGAAAGAGGAAACTGAGGCATCTGAAAAACGAATTGAAGATGTACCTATTGTCAGAGACTTTCCAGAGGTATTTCCTGAAGATTTGCCAGGACTACCCCCGACGCGCCAAGTAGAATTTCACATCGAGTTAATACGCGGAGTTGCACCTGTTGCACGCGCACCCTATTGTCTTGCGCCTGCAGAAATGAAAGAACTATCTGAATAGCTAAAAGAACTTTTTGACAAAGGTTTTATAAGACCAAGTTCCTCTCTGTGGGGAGCACCAATCTTATTTGTCAAAAAGAAAG